>CM076581.1:939431189-939594677 GCA_034641835.2 Pinus albicaulis | reverse complement strand
TAATATTTGCATTATGGGCTGATCGTATTACTCTTAAATCTTCTATTGGAACTTCACCTTTCAATTTATTTTATGGTAAAGAAGCTGCAATACCATCAAATCTAGCTCTTCCATCATTAGCCTTGGTGCAATTCATTGAAGAAAATCCTTCCTCATCCATTCAATTGAGATTTGATCAAATCCGAAAATTAGAAGAGGATAGAGAGAAAGCAAGAAGTGTTCATGAAAAACATCAACAGCTTGTTAAATATTCTTTTGATTCAAATTCCACCGGCTCAAAAAATTTGTCAATTGGAGATCTTGTTCTGAAATGGGATAAAGCACATGAAGAAAAAGGTAAACATACCAAATTTTAGAAGATGTGGCTTGGACCATTTCAGATAGCTGAAAAGATAGGCTCATATACATTCATACTTCAAGATTTAACGGGAAAGGGAGAATCTCTTCCTGTAAATGGGCTTGTCTTATAGAAATTATTTTCATAAGGAGGTAACCCCTTCTTACTTGTATATATTCCTTTCTGCAAATTTTTATTTATTTTTTTAAATAAAGGTTGTTAAAAGTTTTTGATTGAGCTTTTACTATTAGAAAGTTGTCTTGGAAAGAATTTTATAGTACTTATTTCATGTAAATGAGAATTTTTGGGGAATTGATTACAATTTTTATAGTTTAAAATAAAATGTTAAACTTTGAAAATTTGTTTAAAACATTTGCATGATATTTTGCAACTTTGAGGAAAATGTAAATCATTATAAGTTTATTAATTTGAGAAAGGTTATCTTTAAAAAGTAAAGACTTTTTTCAAGCTTTAGCAAACAAAAAACTTTGAGAATTGTCATCCATTTGTTCTTAAGGATACAACTATTTCACCCCATCCATTTCGATTGTGATTTTTTAGAATGTAATTCTAAAGAAATTATATGACAAAATTTAGGAGATAAGAGGGCTCATCACGAGCCTGCTTACCATGATCATAAGAAGTAATGAAACTGACATTACCAATACTGCATACCAAAACAGGGTAATGGCTTATTAATTAAGACAAGGGCTCTCATCACGAGCTAGCTTGTTCAATTTAATTACAACTAGTGAATGGCATTGTTACTAACTGGCTACCAAATAAGAACAATGGCTCTTAAATTAATAAAATTAAATAAAAAAACAAAAAAAATGAGAAAATATGTCTTATGAATTTATTTTTAAAGAGTCATAATCTTAATTGGATGGGACAATGAATGGTTGATGGTTAAAAGGTAACCCTGTCGAGACTATGAACGTTTGCTGGCAGCAGAGACAATACATATGATAATGGAGTATATTACATAAGCTAAACTTGAGAAGAAAAGCAGGGAAGAAAAGCTAATATTCATGGCAGGATACAGAGCAGGGAAGAAAAGCTAATCTTCCTAGAATTGAAGAGAGACACAAGGAAATTTTATTTATGGAATGGGAATAGCAATTGATGAAATCAGAAAGATCCATATCAAGGGCTAAAAGTTTAATGAATAATACAACACAATTGATTAATGATAGCTTGTACGCTACCAATTTGACCTCAGATTGTACCCCAGGTAAGTTACCTAAAGTAAAAGAAGCTGATTCTAGGTGAAAGGAAGAGATAATCAATAAAAATCAACAGATTAGCAAACTTCAAGGAATTTCATGGGATATTATGTGGACTTATCTGATCAATCCACATAGCCAACAGATGGCCATCAAATTCCTTTCGAATGCTATTCATTGTATCATTCCTGAATTCTCTGATGCTACATACACTGGGAAGTTACATTCAAAAATGAGTCGGCCAACAGATTTCCAAGATATGCTAAAAATTTGCCACCTTCACCCATCTACCTCAACTGATGATCAATGAGCCAATCTACTACAAGATCACATTTCTGTTTTAGGTTTTTTTGATATTAGATATATTATAGGAATAGTTTTAGTTATTTTGTTTTGTTAAGTACCTATTTAAACCCCTTTCATGCTTTTAGAAAGGGGTCCTTAATTTGTAATATTTTTGACTTTGGGATTACATTTCTGTACTCCATTTACTCCTATATTCTTTTATAAAGGATCACATCTGGTGATTCTGTGCAGAATTATCTTTAAGAATTGCATTTATGTACCTTGAAGTTTATTTTAAAACGGAATTGCTGGATTAGAGTATCAGATTGCATTTGAAAGTCTCAAGATGGATATGGTATTTCTATCTATTCACTGTTAGTTTCTTTTTTTATATGATATTCTCTTTTAAATTTTGTATCGTTTATATGTACTTTGTTTCACAATATTTCTTTATATATATCATTTCTGAGTATATTAGAAATATTTATCTTTCTTAGTATATGCAAACGATATACAATGATGAATACAATATTGTTAATATAACTCTGTTTAATTTCTTAAATAGAGTTATCTTTATTTGTTGCTACACATTTCAATTAAGCTGTTATACATTTTTATGGTTATTGTTCAATTGAAACGATTTAAATTTGTATTCACATATGATACCCGGGTTAGTTTTAGAATATATTTATCAATATTTAAATTAGATTAGTTAGTATTTTCATTTCAGTCATTTAGTCCCATTTTCCCTTCATCCAACCATTCCATTACCAACCCATTAAAATTAGTAGGAAACTGGTCCTATAAATCCAATCAGAGCCACCATCCCAAAAGGAAAAGGAGTTGTCTCAAGGTCCTGACTGGGTGGTTATCCCTCGATGTTTGAAGTAGCGATTTTTGAGGCTTCAACAGAAACTTAAACTGATATTTACAATGATAATAAGAATGTTGAAATCTGAATCAAGAATAGTAATGCTTAAGGAGCCTACCGTTGACCAATCCTCCTAAGCTTTCTTCTCCATTCATCTCTTGTAGTAGAAAATCATTTTTTTCCATGAATATCTGAGATATTGTAGGGCCCTTTCCATAGGTTTTCAAAATTTCCTTGCTTCCCCTTTTTCTCATTCCTTGCATCCCACCGGAGGACTCCATCTTCAAGCTTAAAGTTATCTTCCTTGGTCTTACAGTCATACACCTTCTTTATCTTCTCATGAAGCTTTAAGGTGTTATGAAATACCTCATCTCTCATCTGCTGAAAATGGATCATCTGATTGATCTGGCACTGTACATTATTCTCCTCACTTCCTTCTTCTTGAAACAATTTCATGATCGAGACTGCAAGTGATGTAGGAAAAAAAGTTTCTATTCCATAAACTAACTGAAAAGGGGACATTCTGATATATTTCTTACTACTCACCCTGTCTACCCACAAGGCATTCTCAATATTTTTGTGCCAATTCTTCTTGTTGGCCTCCAACATCTTCTTTATGATATTAATTAGGGATTTATTAGAGAACTCTGCTAAACCATCACCTTGCAGATAGTAGGTCGTTGAGTGCCCCATTTTGATGTTATATTTCTCACAAAACTCAACCATCCTTTTTTATTTTAATTTTTCCACATTGTCGGTGATAATCTTATGAGGACAACCAAAACGAGACAATATGTTAGTCTCCAAAAATTGAATAATTACTAGGTCTGTTGCTTGCCTTGTTGGGATCACTTCGATCCATTTGGTGAAGTAGTTGGTGGCTGTCAATATCCATTTGTGCTATGAATATGATGTAGGGTGAATATCTCCAATGAAATTCAAGTCCCCATTATTGAAACGGTGCATGAATTGAAATAGGTTGCAGATGTAATGGAAGAAGTTTTCTTTTACCTTGAAAAACTTGACACTCATGGCAACTCATCATCGTTTTGTACAAATATGCAAATAGAGTTGGCCAATAGTATCCTGCTCTCAATAATTTATTAGTCGTGGTCTTCTAGAAAAGGTGGCCCCCATATTCTCCTTCATTAAAATCATTCATAACTTCTTGGGCTTCACTCTCAACTAAAAAATTTAGAAATATACCTCCTGGATCTTTCCAATAAAGGGCACTGTCCAAAATGAAATATTTGGAAGCTTTCAACTTTAAAGACATACCCTTACTCTTAGTCATGCATGGAGGAGGATTCAAATGATGAAGCACATATTTTATATCAAAATACCAAGGTGATGAAAGAAACACATCAGATACCTGTATCCAAGTGACATCTTGTTCGTCATCGGACAATGTTGTAATAAGATTGATATCTAAACCATGCAGATTTGACTCATCCATAAGCTTTGCTAAACCTTGACCTTTGATCAAATTTGTTGGCTTGATCTTGAGGTAATATTACAACATCGATGTTATCCATTTCCCTCTTCTTCCTTCTGTATTTGTATGCATAAGAACATCTTTCACTGGTGCATTAGGGACATAAGCCAAAGTATGAGAATGTAAAATATAGACACGGAAATCCTTCAACGCTTTTATGAAAGACAAAGCCTATTTCTCTATGATATTGTACTGAAGAGCTACATCCCTGATGGTTCGAATGAAAAATGCAATGGTTTTTTTAGTCTTGTCCTTATTTTTCATTAATATTACAGTTATGGTGTGCTCAGAGGCGAATGAGAATATAATAAAATCAATACTGTAATCCGAGCTTATTAAAACAAAGGCAATAGTCAAAGAAAATTTCACTGTGTTAAAGCACTTCTTAGCATCCTCATACCACTTTACCTCATTATCCTTTTTCAACATGTTGGCCATTTCCCAAAGGTGCTTAGCCAAATTTGGAATAAATATGAGTAAGAAATTCATCTTACCATTGAAAGCCTGAATTTATTTCTTGCTGCATGGAAATTCAATTTGTTGAACTGCGTCAACTCGAGAAGGGTAAATCCAGATTCCATCCTTAGAGATGATGTGACCGAGAATTTTTCCCTCCTCCATTGAAAAAAGGCTCTTTTCGGATTAAGAGAGATTCCAAACTTCCTGCATTTCTGAAAAAAAATCCTTAAGTGATACAAGTGTTCATCATCTGAATGGGAAAAAACTGTCAAATCATCTAAATATACCCTAGGAAAACATATTTCTCATCTGCAAATTCTATATCCATTGCACGCTGAAAGATATCCCCTGCATTCTTTAGTCCAAATGGCATCTTTGCATATTTAAATGTACCCCAAGGTGTATTGAAGGAAGTTTTTTCTTGATCTTTCTCATGTACTAACATCTGACTGTACCCCGAATATCCGTCAAGAAAAGACATTCGGGAAGCCCCAACCACTCTTTGTAAGATGTGATCCATTTCGGGAAGGGGGTAATTATATTTTAGTGACACCTTGTTTAAATTTATGAATTCTATGCAAAGCCTTATTTCACCAATCTTATTTCTTACAGGGACTAAATTAGATATCTAGTAAAACAACCTTATAGGAACAATGATACCTGAATTTTATAACATGTTCACTTATTTTTCAATTGATGGTAGCAACCTTGGGTTAATCCTTCTCAAATTTTGTCGAAAGGGCTTTTGATCGGGCTTAATTGGAATGGTGTGTTGTATGATGTCACTATTATAGACCTTCAAGTCTGCATAATCCCACGTGAAAACATCAGAAAATTCAGAAATTAAATCAATGTACTTGTCCTTTACCTTAGGAGACAAAGGCCTGAACAATTTAACCATATTAGGCTTGTCTGTTGTTCCAATGTTTATGTCCTCCACACCTTTTTCTGTAGGAACCAATGTTGGTTTCCTCACTACATCATCCTGATCAAACAATTCTTCCAAAGGTATGAGACCTTTTGGAATATTGTTTTCCTTCAGATCTAGTATATCAACCTCAGTTGCTTCAATGACTTGATCATCCTTTCATAAACTTTGTCAATTGAACAATTCTTGAACTCACCTTCACTTTGCAGAAAATTATTAACTTGTTGATCATCCCAAAATACTTGTCAATATTGCAAGTTATCAGGAACTGTAGGCTGATGCTTCACATGAATTTCAAATTTTCTATTAGAAAATATTGGGATTTTGAAATTTCTTGTTGTTGTAGCAAATGAATCTACCATGAGGTTTTGACTTCTTGGTACTACTGAAAAATTGTATTCTGGAAACATCTTCAAGATATCCAGTACAACATTCTTGTATGCTCTCATTTGTGGATGCTTGGCATAGTATTCCCCTTTCACTTTTTTTATCACAAGTTTGGAGTCACCATATACTGAAATTCTTCTTGTGCCCAAATTTTTCAAAATCTTGAAACCGTTGATCAATGCTTCATATTCTACCTCATTTTTAGAAAAATAAGAAGCCAGCTTGTATGAACATAATCTAACATTCTTCGGAACCTTACGAGGCTGATGAAGAGGGCTGCGGATCCAAATTCCAATGGCTTCCCCATCTTTCCCCAAGGCACCATCAAAATCCATGGTCCATAAACCATTTTCATCCTCCAAGTGCTGGAATTCTGGTTGTTGTTTTGCCTCAACTGTCTGGGATATTTCTTGATTCTGATTTCAACTTTCCTCTGCCTTATTAGATGGTTGATCTGAAGCACTGGGCATATTCTCATTTCCAATCTCTAAAATTGTTTTGATGCAATTATAAATATGTGGAACATCTTCTACTTCTACAAGCTGACTATCTACATCATGCAAACCATTATCATTGAAAAAATGAAAGATTTAAATCTGCATGTACATCATTTATTAGATGATTATTAGGCCTCTCTTTGTTGGTTATCATGTACTTCATCTTTTTTTCCCGGTACAACTTTCTCAATAGTCTGAAAACTGGGATGATGGCATAAGATAAGTCTACCTATAGAGTGCCTCTCAACTTCGCTCCCCAAGATTTGGACAACAACATACCAAACTGTGGGGGTATATCAACCACCACCACATCCATCAAGACATCCTTTGTTGGATTTTTCTCAAGGGAAACTATTGAATCCTTAATAAGATCAAAATAACGGATTTTTCCTGAATCGAAGGAATACAAGTCATGGTAAGGAGGAGTGATATCTAGGCCTAATTTCTCCATAATGGCTTTCAGCATCAAATTGTGGGAAGCCCCAGAGTTGAGCATGGTATTGTGAAGGATATACCAGTGGATTCTCAGACTCAAATAGAATGGGGGAACTTCATTATCCTCTAACTGGCCATCTATTTCTGGACCAAAGATAAGCTCAGGTTGGTCATCATCGACATTAATTATATCAGAATAAGGATCATATTTTAAAATTTTGGCTACATGAGACTTATATTAATTATTCTTGACAAGTTTAGTTAAAGGTATTGGCACTTTCAATTTGGAAATTTCATTTTCTAAGCTGAAAGGAGTGGATTTTTATACCTCTTTAGTGATGTCTCTTTTGTCGACATGATCTTTTGATGCAGTTTCTTTCCTTTGGCTATCCTTTTATTTTCCCAATGAACTTGTAGATGGCTAATTGTATTTGTTCTAATTTTTAGTTGCATGTTCTTTTCCTTTACTCTGATTACCTTAATAATTATGTTTTGGTTGAGTATACTTTTGTTGAGATGCCCACTTCTTAATTAGAGTTACTGGGACATCTCTACATTTCAATGTATACTGCCTCTGGTGTGAGCTTAGGGCATTCAAGTATCCTCACTAATAATCATCAGATTCAACCTCCAACTGATGATCCTAGGATAAAATGTAGCCTTCATCCTTTGGTTTATCCATATTCTTGACATACTCTTCATCTTCAGTAAAAAATATGGGTTGGCCATCAACAGTAAAAAAGTGGTTTTCTACAACAATGTGATATTATTCTTCTTCTTTAATTCCTTGAGCATAATTTTTCTGCAAGGGTGTCCGAATTTGTTGTTGTTATGATGGTTGCTCAGGTGCCCTCTGTTCCCTTTGCTTGATCCTGAATTGAGGCTATTTTTGCTATCCTCCGAAGTTAGGATTTCTAGCCTGTGGTTTTGGTTGCCTTTCTATAATATACATAATGTTGACCATCCTCTCAATTTTTCTTATTAAAATGTCCAATTTTACATCATAATATGATGATGCTTCCTCTTTGATAGTTACTCTCCTTTCACCCTTAATTTATTACTTCCTTATGGACAAATTAGCTTCTACAATAATTGCACTTTTCTGCATGTTGTCTAATGTAGTGGGATTCATTTCTCGCAACTGATAGGCCATGTATGGATCAAAACCATCTGGGTAATGCAAAAGGGCCAACCCTAGAGGGGGTTTGATCTCATTAGGGATGGAATGGTATACTCTGTTGAATCGAGCAGTGAAGTCTTGTATTGATTAATTTGGTTCTCTTTTTATATTTTTATATTCAAAAAGGATTTGTAATGGATTCTTATTTACCTCCCATCTGGCTATGAAACCATCTATCAACTGATTTTATGTGGCTATGGAATTTTCATTTAATGATCTAAACCATACTTTAACTTATCCTAAAAAAATATAAACTATGACTCTCATTTTTTCATCGTCTTCATCGACTTATTCCAGATCAATAAAGTCGGTGACTTTAACTATTTGTTGTTTTGCAGTGATTGAATAATTTTCATCAAAAATTGGAAGCCTCTAGCCATAACCCTGAGGTAAGGCACGGAGTTGAGCTAGTAAGATGAGGGGTGCAAATCTAGACATAATTCCCATTGAATGGACTTTAGGAGTGACAATAGGATGAGTTTTTTGAATAGCGATGAAGTAGATGGTGCAAAAGAGGAAACAATAACTGACTGTGAGTGTGTCATGATAGGTATTGACTCTTGCTGATATTATATTATGGATTTTTCGAACTGGTACCGAATATTGCTAATATTAGATTATGGATTTTTTCGACTGGTACTGAATTTGGTTTGCTAGACTTTCAAGTTTATAAAATTGACTCCAAACTTTAGTGTCAAAGTCTGATTTAGACTTATTTTCTTAAAAGGATAAATTTTCTTCAAGTTTGAAGGAACTAATATCTAACTTAGATAATGACTTGACCTCAGAGAGCCTTAATGGATCAAAGACTATGTCAGCTAATGAGGTTTCAGACTTAGAGCAAAACAATGATAACTCAAATTTTAAATCAAATGGTATATCTTCGAGAGATAGAACTTTAGCAGGCAGTGAAGAAGATCTTACCAATGGGATTGGATCTGACTAAATTTATGTATCTTGATATCTATGCTTCCGAACAAGCCTCTCTGCATCTTCGACTGGATCATCTAGGTGAGGATCAGGATTTTATCTGGTGTATCTCCTCGAAGCTAGAATGTTCACTGTTCAACAAATTTTTTTCTCTACAACTTTTTCAGATTAGCCTCAACGAAGCCTTAGACCTATCACCCAGAGGACAAGAATTAAAATAACTAATGGAAACACTAGGGAAGATCTGACACTTTGCTTCCCTAGTATGGTCGCCAAGATGTTATCATTCCACCGGATCTTCGAGGCTGAGAAGATACCAACAAAGGTAACTACAGACCAGGCTCTCACCAAGTAGCTATCCCTATTAGGCATGAGAGGGATCTCTCCAAGGGATCAGACCAAGAGGGCTGGATAAATTGGGTTTTAGGCTAGGTATAGTAGCATAGGTGTTTTGATTGGTTTATTTGGGTGCTGGATGAGTGAATTAGGTCAAAGAGGTAACTAGGTTAGGGAAAATAAGATCAGAATTGTAGACATCTAATGGGGAAAGGTAGGTAAGAAATCTAAAAATTTAGGGTTTTAGGTTGAGATAGATCAGACTGGTGAGGTGCTAAAAAGAGCATGACAATACATGAATTCTTTTTAAACTGAAGAAACTAAAACAAATTATGGTGATTCTCCCAAAACATAGCATAAAAGATGTATTCTTCTTATCAAACTTGAGAATAAAACATATCATAGAACTGGAATTAAAATTTAAAGTACAAAACATTCATACATATGAAACAGAATAAGAAACTATGCCAAAGTACAGTACCACATGAATCCCAAAATAATAGCTACAACTCATCCAATATATTCCTGCCAAAATCTGAATACCCTAGTGCCTTTGATCATACAACGACATCCAACTTGTGAAATGAGTCAAGAAGTGAAAGATATAGATATGAAAAAACTTCTACCAACCTTAGGTAATACCTGAGTTGTGGAGCTGATCCACAAAATTCTTAACTGTAAACCTAGAGTGTAGGGAGGTTAAACTGACTCATCCCTAACTTTAGTGAAATTGATTCATCAATCCTCACAAAGAGTTTTACCTAATGTATTTACCCATAGGTAACTTAAAAACATCATAATTACATTTACATCCATCAATTACTTTAGTAAAAACATTATTTGCCATGGTGAAACTAAGAAAACTAGAAAAAATCAAGAAAAACAAAGAATGGTCAACAACGCAGCGCCATATTCATCTCAAGTTTTGAAGGGGGTTTTGATGTCCAAATTGAGCTCAGGATAGCTCATTCAAAATCCTGCTCTGTATAGCTTTGAAAAATATCCTTGGTTTCCAAAAAATGATAATATTTTACCCTCCAAAATGTCAATATCACAAGACTGGTCAGGAACGCAACGACTAGCTGAAAAACATGGGAGGAACATGATTTTTAGGAGTTTTTTGACCTTTTTCCCTGCCATTTTGCCCAAATTTTATAATAAAAGTGCCTAAATTGACTCTTTCTTTTCCTTCTCAATCCAATGGTACACTTGGTTTTGCATTTGGAGCCTCCTAGAAGAAGCGCAACACCTAGGGCGTTGCTCTCTTGGCAGTCTAACTGTGCCAAAACTGTCAAAAGTTTGCAAAAAAAACCAAAAGTTCAAAACTTCGCTCAAAATTTCTTCAAAATTGTTTTGTGGAAGCCTGATGAAGTGTGATACGAAATGAGGGATGCCTCAGCAAGGATTTCAAGCTTGTCTCCTTCCTTTTTCTTGGCTAGGGTTTGCTTATGTTTCTCCTGCAATTGCTTGAGTTTAATGCTATAGACCTTGTTTCTTGTGATATACCTGTTA
Organism: Pinus albicaulis; assembly: GCA_034641835.2. Classification (NCBI taxonomy): domain Eukaryota; kingdom Viridiplantae; phylum Streptophyta; class Pinopsida; order Pinales; family Pinaceae; genus Pinus; species Pinus albicaulis. Next base: position 939,583,799 of record CM076581.1, on the reverse strand, counting down.
GACATGTTTCTGAGCATTTTTTTGTCTTTTTTTACCTTTTGGAGAAGTTTCTCAAGGTGGATGTTGATCGTATCAAGCCATATATCTCTATCATTCTCAACCTCCTTGGCAATCCTCTCCTCAAAAGTGAGTTTTTCATCCTCAATATTATGTTGTTGTAAAGCACTCTTAGTACCTTTTGTCTTAGGTTTTTTTTCTGCTTGGTTGAATTTCATCATGATCAAGATCATCAGGTTGCATCATAGCTTTACCTCTTTTGTTTTGAGCAGCTCTAGCTCCATAAGTACTTGCTGATCTTTTAGCTGCTTATTCTCGTGCTCAAGAAATGAAATAAGAAACTGAGCTCTATCCAAATTAGTTTGCATCTCTCTAATTTGGGCATCCTTCTCTTTGACAATCAAGCTTGAGGCCTCATGATCATCCTGTTGATCCAAGTCAATAAGTTCAAAAAATTTTTCCTCATCATGAGGGTCCTCATCCTCTTGCATGACTTCCTCATGCACAACTGCCTCTTTATGCTTTTTATTTCTCTTTTGTACCTGATTTGTTGATGAATAAGGCAAGCCCCCTTCCACAATTTGTGGAGAAAACACCTACCTATTTCCCCTATGATAGGTCTTGACCTGTTTATCTTTCTCAACCTATTTGGTCTTTGTAGGCTCTTTTACCACAACTCTGCTACATGATCCGATATGACTCTGAAATACCAATGATGGTGATGATATGGGTCTAGTAGGTTGAGCTGATGGTATAATAGATGCAGGGGGTTGAGATGAAGGAGGGATGGTTTCAGCATGCTGAGCTTTTGGATTAGTGAAAACATCATTGGCAATGAAGGTATCCCATGAAATGTGCAATTGATTTAGATGATGGATTACAATGATTTTTATCAAAGAGTGATGAAAGAGGTTGTTCATTTGCTGATCATATTCTATCTTCTATACTATGCAAGGCATTTTTTCTATGCTCCTGAACAAATAGTATGAGATATTGAACAACTTGACTCTTGTGAAGCACATGAGTAGTCTAATATTATATGTGTAAAGTCTAGAGAACCTTCCTTCATAAGAGAAGTACTTAATGATGATTTTCATCATGGGGGTATACCTATCAAGAAGGTAATTGAAAGGGAATAATCTCTTTCTCTCATTTATGTACCTTGGTTAATTAATGTTTCATAATACTGGTCATCCATGTCTTTTGCTTTAAACCACTTCTCACCCATGTTTGGTATCTCTATGGCAGCAACAATGATAGACGTGGATATGGTGAAGGTCACACCTGCAAGGGTCACCTGATTGTCTTTAAGGTTTGAGAAGAAAACTTTGCTCAAAATAGGGTGGTGTTGAACTCTTTGGATCATTTGGCGGAAATCAAGGAAACCCACATATTCAAAGTAAGAGTTTGTCATAGGTGAGGCCATTAGTTCTCTAGTGTGGGTGAGCTCAAGCCTCAAAATTATTTCTCCCTTGTGAGGTCTTAGTTCCTCTTTGTCCTCCTCTTCCTCCACAAAATCTTTGTTTTCCTCCTCCATGGTGTTTCTAGTTTTGAAACCCTAGCGAAGGGAAAGGGGAGTGAAATATAGGTTTAGGGAGTGGGGATGGGAGTAGGAAAATTTGGGGAAATAGGGAAGGGGGTTAGGGAACTAAGGGGACTGATATGGGATTAAAGTACTAGGGAAATGAGATATGGAAATTGATTATAGGTATAAGGAAGCTGCCTAGAAAATTTGTAGTCTAGGAGATAGGGTTTTGGGTAATGTACTTTGGGGACAGGAATTTAGTGATGTAGGGATAGGGATAGGCTTCACTGTGATATGGGAAGGGAATGTAGAGTGTAGGGGACAATTTAGGGTTGTAGGAATGAAATATAGGGTTTCTTAGCTTAAAAACCTTGCAAATTTGAATTAGAGATTTAACACCTTAAATTTGCAAATGGGAAAAACAAGGAGGGAAAAAATGGTGTTGCTTAATTTTCATGAGGTGAAGAAACCCTTTTTTGGTATTTTGGAGCAGTTGCATTAAGTTTTGAAGGTTGTAAGTGAAATATGGAAGGAGCACAACGCCAATTGTAGGAGCACAGTGCCTAACTACTAGGAGCACAACATCCTTCTTCAGGAGCGCAAAACCTTTACTAGGAGTGCAGCGTCTCACCTTTAGGAATGCACCACCACCAAAATTGTGAATTTTGACCCTGCAAACTTGTTTTTTGAGCTGAGGGATTGTGACCTTGATGGTTGGGAGAGAAAATGAGCATTTTATTTGTCTTGTGATGGGATTTATACTTGATGATTTGAATAAATTTGCCTTTTGGGACCCAATTTTCATCTTCTCATTCAATTTAAACTTTGAAATATTTACCTTTCACTTTTGCTTCTGATATTTTGAGATTGATCATTTGATGGATTGATAGCACTTTGGACTTTAAAAATTATGAACTTTATTTGCACATGAAACCTTTGATTTGATAGATATCTTGGAACCATGAACTTATTTCATATTGAGAAAACACAAAATTACATGATGAAATGAAAATTACATAATGGAATAAAAAATAAATATTACATTTCAACTTTACATGGTAAAGTGAATTTATTGGTCACCCTTAGTCTTGCTGGTCTTTTATGCAGTGGAAATGATGTTTTAATGTACCTTGAAAACTGTAAGACCTAATGGACACATTGACTGAATGGACTTCATGATGATATGATTGAAAAAGTGATAAAGACTCATGAATAGTGGACACTCAGCATGTGATAAAGTGAGACAACAAGTAATGAGATGACATTTTTTGAAAAGAGTGAACCTCGATTAAAATTTGCACCAAGTGATTAGATTTGTGCATGACCTAGTGGAATGATAACAATTTTTGAGTGGGACCCCTAACATAACATGAAAGAGTTAATTTTGATCACTAGTGGAAGGATGAAAATACTGACACTAACACCATGCATGCCAAATCTAGCAAGGAAATCACACATTAAAATAAATAAATGCAAAGAATATTGTTGTAGCTGCTTGGTCCTACTCTTCCTTGCTTTCTCCTTCCTTCTTTTTGCTTTCTTTTCCTTTCTTGCTCCAATGCCAAAATTTTCCAAGAAACTCAAAGTGTCCAAGAGAGAGAGAGAGAGAGAGAGAGAGAGAGAGTAATGAGAGAGAAATAGGTGTGAGCAAAATCTTTCCAACTGATCCTAAGAATTCTTTTTATTAATTAGGCATATATTTTCTTCATTTTCCATTAGTTTCCTTCATTTTCCTCTTCACATGCAACCTGTGACATTTCACCTTCCCTTTTCTCTTAATTTCCATTACTTTCATAAATAATGTGCCAAAAATACTTTGTCCTCCAAATCCTTAGCCATTGTTGCCAATTTCCTTAGCGATAATAAACCGAAGTGAACACCTAATAGGATGTTTTTCCCAACATTCAAATTGGAATATGTGTCCCATCAACCATGGCTATTATTTTTAATTCTTATTACATGTAATTTTCACGAGGGTTGTTACAAAACCCTCCCCCTTGGGGGAACACCATCATCAGTGTTCAATGACACCTACAACCAGTAAATTGCTAAAAAAAAAACATACTGCCTATGGAGATTTATAACATAACTAATTGCAATATTTATAATGAATAACCTGTTCCAAAGAAAAAATAATCATGAAAATCATACCATGTACTAGAGATTTATAACACAACTCATTACCATCTTTACAATAATATACACATATACACATTTTATCAACCAACAAATAAAAGGATGTGATTCCCACATACGCAACAAGGGAATCCAGAGGCTCGCTCCTCTACCCTCAAAGTAGTACCAGGATTCACTTCCTTCCTAGGAAGTCTAGAGTCCACTGCGTGAGCCAAACCTACATCCAATTTCCAGCGCTACAATCTTGCACCATTTTTCCCTAAGTGAACAATTATCAACTCATTCTTCCAGGGCACACTCCCAATGTGCATCTTATTCCATCTAGAGATGCTAATGACCAAACCAAATCCATCCCCGACCTTCCCTTATCTTATACACAGTCCCTCAGGAAATCAGTTCATCCCCTTTCAAGTTCCTCAGCATCCCCTACCCCGGGTGATCCATCGCTTGGAAAGGCTTCCTCGCATTGGAAGATACAAAAACCAAGGCATATACCTACCTCAAAACCATCATACCAGTCATAGCATGCTCATGCAAATCAATGGACACTATTGGGTACCAGTCTCCCACAATGGACCTGCTCCTGTAGTTCTTTACCATCATATTGCTGCATGTTCCAATTCATTTTGTTGATGATGCTAGTTCTTGCAGTCGGTTTCAACCACTGAACTGGTCATTTTCATGCATTCCTGTACCAAGCACATAATTACCATTAGATTCAAAATAAATTGAAATAACTTCAAATCATACCTCATTGATAGCTCATTAATAAGGTACACTTGCACTTATGTTTACTTCCTGTCATACAAGTCAAACTAGTTGTTTGATCAAATCATCATGTATAAGCATTTCACATCTAGTTAGCTCAAAACACAACCACCATAGGTCAAAATCTTGAATCACATGCAATCATCATAAACCATAATCATAAATCACATGTAACCATCATAAGTCAGAATCGTAGATCAAGTGCATAATAGAATTGAAATAAAATATCAATATGTATCCTTCATTCGATCCTTACTTCTACCTTTGTTCTTTCTGTACACACACCAGATGGATTGCTACACCCAACAAGTGCCCAATGTCTTTGCTTCTCTTTAATCACATACACATACACACATTTTACATCACAACACATACACCCACATATGACATACAACACCATACAATACATTCACCCACACTAGCATACGACACATACACCTACATTCGGTGTATAATACAACAAAATACATACACCTACACCAACATGAAATGCATACACCTACAACTAGTGTACGATACAACACAACACATACACATGAATCTGGTGTACAACACAACACAATACATATACATATATGGAGTACAACACAATGAAATAATAAAATAATAGCTAAACCAATAAAATAATATTTATTAATTTGCAATTCACTTTTTGCACCACAATCCATGTAACCATAGTTAAATTCAATTCCAAAGTTGTACCAAAATAAAATTAATAAAAAAATTGTATTGATGTGACTAAAAATAAGAATGAGTTTTTCAAGAAAAACTCATTATCATTGAAGAACTAATGCATTTGCCCTTTGTACTTAAATAACTTAAAATAAAATGTAAATATAAATTTATAAATTCTTAGTTATATTATATGTTATTAATTAAAATTTATATTATTTAAATTGTATAATAACATGTAATTAATATACTATATAAAAATAATATAATATAATATAATAAATGTATAGTGATATGCATTGTTTCTTTCAAAAAAATATGAAATGACAATAATATTATTTTATTCAAAAATTGTGAAATGACATTTATTATGAGTACTTTACTTTATGACTTTAAAATTACTTAGATCACTAGCATGGTTAACCATGAGTTTTTATCAACCATTGAGAATGTGACAAGTAAGTACCTTTAACTCAAGCAATGCCACCTCAATCATTAGGGATGATGTCATCCCCTAAAACGTGATTGGTTCTCATAAAATGAATTTTGATTGTACATTTTCCTTAGGAGACCCATTTTAGACCTCAAAATTCCCCTAATGTATGCACAAGATATACATAGTACCACCTGTACACAACACTACCTGCATAACGTCTGCACAACATGTACATAACGCCAAATGTACACCGCACCACCTGTACAATGTGTACACAATACCACATGTACACAACAACACATGCGCGACATGTACACGACACCACACGTACACAGTGCTACATGCAAGACATGTACACGGCACCACTTGCACATAGCACCACATGTAAAACATTTACATAGCAACACATGCACACAACACCACATGTACAATCATGCACATAACACCAAATGTACATATCACCATATGTACAACATGCACACAACACCATATGTACATAGAACTACATATACGACATGTACATAGCACCATATATACGTAGCACTGCATATCCAACATGCTCACAACACCATATGCACACAACACATGTGCACAATATGGTAGGTACAAAACACTGCATATCCAACATGTACGTAGCACCATCTATACCTAGCACTACTTATGCAATATACACATAACACTATATATACAACATGCATACAACATCATATGTACACAATACTACATATGTTACATGTACACATCACCATAGGTACAATCAATTACTATACAACATGTGGAACATATACCTAACATTAGTATTACACATCCATAGACCACACACTAACCTTGTTAGTCTCCTGTATTTATACAGTATCACCAGATGACTGTTTATTTTATATTTTATTCTCAAAATAATATTCTTTGACTATCATTTATTTTCAGAAATATCACTGCCTTCATTATTTTTTATCTAAACTCTCCATTACCTTTCATTTTACCTTTTCTGACACCCCCATACTGTGAAATCACATTTTTAACTCTTTTTCTCCTTAAACCCTTCCCCTATACTCATTCCCCTTTAAAAAAGTTTTATCAAAGGGGCCCGATAGACTAAATTCATTTAAAACAATGTAAAAACCCATTTTTACATTGTTTTTAAATGAATTTAGTCTATTGGGCCCCTTTGATAAAACTTTGTTTATTTAAAAATCCCCTGACCCTTGTTATATAAAAGACCCAACTCACCTTTATATTTAAAAGCCTCCGCCTTATACTATTTACCCACTCTAATACACCCCCACTATACATTATTATCCGTCATCCTTATTAAAACCCTGTGCTAACATTTAAACCTCTATTTCATTTAAATACCGGCCCCACCTATCAACCCAACTTGTACTCTATCCTTCACCCGACCACCGTTCGATCTCCATCTCCTAATCTGACAGTCCCCAACCCGTTTTGCACCTTCAATTTCCTGTCATTTAAACACCACAGGGACGGGTTGCGAAATGGGCAGCTTCATGACCCTCCCTTCTGCCATGCGTCGCTATCCCGATTTATCGCATCCCCCCAAACCAAACCACCTAACCACTCTTGCACCGCGTGATAAACCGTAAACCACCTCTCCATTTACTGCTCGATTCCACTTCTTACCATCCATCTCGAACTCCGACAACCGTCTGATCTCCCTCATCCAATCAAATGGCCTACATGCCTTTTTTCTCTCCATGCCTATCTTCCTCCTCCAAAGACTTACAGGGTATGGATTCAAATGATTTTCCGCAACAAAATATTTCGAGCGAAAGAATAGACAAAAATAGGAAAGAGGCAGACATGATAAAGACAAAAAGAGATAAAAAAATACAGTTAAAGGATAGGTGATACAGTAAGGAAAAAAGAAATTTACAGTGACAACAAGGGAATATAAATACAAGTTAAAGTAAAGAGCATAGTTAAGGCAAAGGAAGTTATAGATGTATAGATGATGGCAGTTTCAAGGTTTAAAGAAAAATTAGAGAGAAAATCAACAAGGAAAGCAAAGCCAAATATCAAAGATCACTTAGCATTTACCTCTTCTCAACTACTCTGGCCACCTACAGCCTAATGTTTATTTAATGAAGACTGCTACAGTTAATATTTTAGTCAGATATATTTTATCATAAATTCGGAAGTTATTATAAAAGCTAATTTTGAAGGCAATTAGTCAAAGATATTTTAAAAATTTGGCTCAACAGTTAATTTGAGAGTTATTACTATAGTAGGTATATCAGTGTGTTGGCAATACGATGCAGAGTGTTGTCCTTGATGGCAACCCACTGAATGAAGATGAAGACATGAGATTGTTGGCATGTGTTTTCCTTGATGGCAATACACCTGATGAAGTTATTTGTGACTTGATGGACTTGGTAAATGATGTAAATCTGATATGAAATGATGTTAGTTAGCAACATGATGCTGAGTGTTGTCATTGAATGGCAACCCACTTGATGAAGAAGATGGCAACTGACTTGATGAAGTTGTGCTTGATAGAATATGTTCTTAATGAAGTAAATCTGATGTATCTACAGTGAGTACAGAAGGGAATGAAGAAATAAATTCAGTTTGTGCTAGATCTATCATAAAAAGAGTATGTCTCAAGGCATACGCGGATTTGCCTAGGAGAAGTCGCATATGCACGCGGGAATCAACGTTCCAAGTCGCGTATGGGCAAAAGCGCTCAAAAAGTGCAAAACCAGGGGTAACCACCATGGTATTGACCCATTGTATTGGGTTATGATTCGTCTAAATGACCCCATCCAGGAATACCATCGGAAGTAATGTAGTTTTGGGCTCATGGTATTGTTTTGGCTCATGGTATTGAAAAAGGAGCTCATGGTATTGAAAAAGGGTAAACCTATATAAGGAGAAGAAATTCATTGTGCAAATTATGAGTGTGGGAGCAAGATGTCAGAGCTTGAATGAATACTTCTCTATGAAGTATATCTATTTGGAAAGGGTAAAGGTTTGATAATAGATCTGAATCTATGATGCACCCATGAAGAAATGATGAAGCGAAATATCTAGATCTGGAATGTATTTGTATCTGCTAGATCTGTTTATGGAAAGCTTAGATCTGAGATGAGGCGAACATCTGTCTGAAGTAAAAGGGTAAATCTGAACTGAATATCTGATCTGAAGAAGTATGCTACTCTATAATAATTGAAGATCTATATGCTAGTTCGCCGCAGAGGAAGCGCATATATACGCGGCTTCGCTGAAGAGAAAGCGCGTATGCGCAATGAAATATGTACAGAGGTATACACTGGTTTATGTGAACAGAAGCGCGTATATATGCGACATCAGAGAAAGGAAAGCGCGTATGTAAACTAGGGTTTGCTGAAGTCTGTGGTAAGAAATGTCTGATCTGTTCTGTTGGTTTACTGATATCTGTCAGTGAGTTATATGTATCTGTTTCATGTTTGATTGTGCTTAAAAGTATGGAGTGGGTCCAGTCTGAAAATATGATGAAACGTGGCCTGCAAGTAGTGTCCTAAAGGAAGCTTTGGATCCAGTGTGAAAATTGATGAAACGTGGTCCATAGAGGTGCTGAGGGTTGTAGCCTTCAGTCAGGGGGTCGTAGGTCCCTTCTAGGTGAGGTTGGTAAACGAGATCAGGGGGTCGTAGCTCCCTTCCAAGTGAGGCTGGTAAACGAGAGCAGGGGGTCGTAGGTCCCTTCCAGGAGAGGCTGGTAAACGAGTCAGGGGGTTAGAGCTCCTTTCCAGGAGAGGCTGGTAAACGAGCGCAGGTGGGTGCCTGTGTGCTGGTAGGAGTCTGCGCCAACACATATGTTGTAAGATGTTTTCTCTATAATAAAATATCAAGGCCGAGCAACCGGCGCAATGGTGGTTTTCTCCCCGACTCAGCTCTACCTGCAAACTCAAACTATGGATGCTTATGTGTGATGGTTTATTCTGTTCTTACTGCACATGTTTACTGTTTATAGAACATCTAATGAATGAATGATGAAATGATATAAGTGAAGAATTAATGGCATAATTAGATCTCTATGTATACATGAGTTTTGTGAAGGATATCCGTGTGTATACGCTAGTTGGCTTTAGCAAAGTAGCGTATGGGTTTTAGAAGTAAGAAAAAGTAAAAAGTATTGAATATGCAGTAAATACTGATTCACCCCCCCCCCTCCTCTCAGTATTTTTCCCAACAATTGGTACCAGAGCAGGTCCTTCTGCAGAAGCTTGATCGCTTGAAGGAGATCCGTCGCAATGGGAAAGAAGAAAAAGAAGAAGGCTACTGAAAAGGAGATATCTCAGAAAACATCTGCAGCAGAAAATGAAGAAGATAAATCAGGTATTGATAGTTGTTCTAGTGATTCACTTTCTTGTGCATGCAATGATGAAGAAAGTGAAAATAATGTTGTGGATCTAGAGGAAGCTATTAAGATCAAAGTTGAAGAACAACATAGAGAAATTGATAAGAGAGATTCTATCTACAAAGAGATGATCTCTAGAATGAAGGAACAGATCGAAATGCATGAAAATATGTAGAGAAGACTTAAAAAAGAAAACCTCGCTCTCAAAGTAAATCTGGAGAAATCAAATAAGAAAAATGAAGAACTTAAAGTGAAATTCATCTCTGTAAAAGAAGAATTATATAAGGAGCATGAAGAACTTTTACAAGTATTTTAGGACCAAGATAATGAATTGAAAGAAGAAATCTTGAAACTGAATGATCAAGTAGAATAAGGAAGAAGGAAAGAAGAAAGCATGAAGAAGCAATGCCAAGGCTTGGAGGTTGAGGTAAATATTCTCAAAGGTAAACTAGAAGAAAAAGATAAATTGTTGCGGTTCCAAGATAGTTCAAAAATTTTGGACAACATTCTTAGTAATCAAAGGTCTCCTTCTATTAAAATTGGTCTTGGTTTTCATAAAACGGTCAAAGGAGAATCTAGTTCACAAGGGAATGCTAATGATTCAAAGGAAGTCAATGCAAAATCTGAAGTGTTGAAAGAAACAAAAGGTCAACCAACAGTCATGAATTCTCAAAGGAAATCATTCAATAATGTTGAATGCTTTAAATTTCATAATCATGGACATGTTGCAGCCAATTGCAGAAGTAGATTGTTTCAGCCACAAACAAACAGATTCTACTCAGAAAGGTACTCTGGTAGCTTCAAGGGATATTGTTTTTCATGTAACAAGTATGAACATAAAGCTGCTGATTGTAAAAGGAGGAAGATTGGAAATACTCATTATGATTCTTATGCTTACTTCTCTGGACACATGAGATGTTATTCTTGTAACAAGTATGGACATGTAGAAAAGGAATGCAGGATAAACAGATATGAGAAATTGGATAACTTCCAGCACACAAATAAAAAGTTCAAACAAATCTGGAAAAAGATGGAAGACCGATCAGAAACGTAGGGAATTCTGACCCTACTACAGTCATCCGATCCTGAAGCTTACTTATCTGATTGACTGCAGGAATGATGTGGGATAAATTATGTGATTTATTAATGTATCGTCATAGGAGGGAGCAATGTACATGAAGTACAAGTTCAGGGGGAGATGAAGGAATGTGAAAAATTTCTATGTTTCACTTTCCATACGCGGGTTATATTAACAAAAGTCGCGTATACACGCGAGTTCCAGCAGACACAGTCGCGTATGCATTGATGATAAGAGAATTTATATGATAGCTGAAGATCTGGAGTAGAGGTTCAGGGGGAGCATCAGTCTGACTGTTAATAACTGTATTATTGACTCAATATCAGCTTAGTTTCTCAGTTCTAAATAATGATGATATGATACATGGTTTCTTGTGTTGAAGATTGTGGATGAGTCTTGTTTGCTTGTTGATGGAGAGTATTCATGAGATGAAAGTCCTATAATTCGGAGATAAGGGCAGCCCATGCAAAGATTGTTGTTGATGACTTACTGATGAACGTATTCAGGTTGCACAAGTTAAGATGGAGCACTGGTTCAGGGGGAGCAGCAGGTTGAATACTAATGATTGCATTGTTGGCAATATGACTACTTATTCTTTGGTTTTTGTGATACTCATGCTCAAATGATGATGACTTGGTACATGGTTTATTATGATGAGATTTTGAGCCCTGGTTTCTGATAAGTATCTTTTGTGCTCACACATGGATGAGTTGGATGTCGTTTGATTCAGAAATAATAATAGATCATGCAGAGTTTGTTACTATGGTTGAGATCTTTTGCCTACATATGTTACTTCATGTTAAATCTTGAAGATCATGGTGATATTGGACCACATGGATGATTGACACATAGTTGAAAATAGTGTTCTGGTATGATAATCTCTCTTGGAAAGATTGTATTGATGCTGCAAATAATCTGAAGGCTTGGATACTAATGGGCTTATGCTACAACCGGTGGATGATGCTTGAAGACACAACTACACTGTTCTGTAGTCCAGGGAAGCATTCAAATATCTCAAAAAGAAGCTGAACACTGGCTTTTTCTCACAGAGGATCAGATCTGGTTAAAATTTAGAAGATGGCATTGGATACGCGGGTTGCCTGAAACACGGTCGCGTATATACGTGAGTTCATGCACATAAAACCGTGTATGTCTGATTGCTGACATTTTTCTGTTTGAAGTCAGCTCTCTTCAGCACAGCTGCAGTGCTATTTGGTATCTTTGATACTGTTTGGTATCTCTGGTGGTGTTCCGGTTCTCATAATTCTATTTCTAATGTTTTGATAAAGATTCCTTGATGATTTGTTGGTGGAAGTGCTCAGGATGCACAAACTAAGGGGGAGCCTTAGTCATATGGAAAGGATGTTCGGATGCACATTTTCAGGGGGAGCCCTAGTCTTGCTGAGTATAATGCATTGTTGGCATTATGATGGTTCTGAAATATGATCTCTTTCTTGAGGTCTTTTGGTTTTGATTATGAAAAGTCATATTTGTATTTTGATGAAAAGGTCATGTTGGGACCCATGATGTAAAATTGTAATATTCAGTCATGTAAGGACTTGTCAAATTTTGTAAACCCACTTGGTTGGGTAGCTGAGTTGAAATGTGTAAACCCACGTGGTTGGGTACTTGAGTCTCATATGTAAATCCACTTGGTTGGATATTTGATGTAAGTATGAGTCTTTGGTGATAGGAAGTTCATAGAGTCATGTACTTCATTGAAAAATATGTTTGAAGATTCAACATGAACTCAGGGGGAACTTGGTCACTTTCAGTATACATCATATCTGCAGAACGCTTCTTCTACATGAGGAGAAAAGAGGGAGAGTGTGTTGGTTTTGATCCGCCCTTTGCCCTTGATGTCAAAGGGGGAGAGTGACATGGTGTTTGAATGAAGAGAAAGAATGGTGTCAAAGAATGGGGAGAGTGACATGGTGTCATTGTATTCTTAATATACCTATCTGTTGTGGTGATCAAACACCATCGTGGTTGCCATCAAGTCCAAAGGAGGAGATTGTTGGCAATATGATGCAGAGCGTTGTCCTTGATGGCAACCCACCGAATGAAGATGAAGACATGAGAATGATGGCATGTGTTGTCCTTGATGGCAATACACCTGATGAAGTTATTCTTGACTTGATGGACTTGGTAAATGATGTAACCGATATGAATGATGAAGTTAGCAACATGATGTCGAGTGTTATCATTGAATGGCAACCCACTTGATGAAGAAGATGGCAACTTACTTGATGAAGTTGTGCTTGATAGAATATGTTCTTGATGAAGTAAATCTGATGTATCTACAGTGAGTACAGAAGGGAATGAAGAAAGAAATTCAGGATGTGCTAGATCTATGATAAAAAGAGTATGTCTCAAGGCATACGTGGATTTGCCTAGGAGAAGTCACGTATGCACGTGGGAAACAATGTGCCAAGTCGCGTATGGGAAAAAGCGCTCATAAAGTGCAAAACCAGGGGTAACCACCATGGTATTGACCCATTGTATTGGGTAATGATTCGTCTAAATGACCCCGTCTAGGAATACCATCGGAAGTAATGTAGTTTTGGCTCATGGTATTGTTTGGCTCATGGTATTTAAAAGGAGCTCATGGTATTGTTTTGGCTCATGGTATTGAAAAAGGGGCTCATGGTATTGACAAAGGGTAAACCTATATAAGGAGAAGAAATTCATTGTGCAAATTATGAGTGTGGGAGAAAGATGTTTGAGCTTGAATGAATACTTCTCTATGAAGTATATATGAATGGAAAGGGTAAAGGTTTGATAATAGATCTGAATCTATGATGCACCTATGAAGAAATGATGAAGCAGAATATCTAGATCCGGAATGTATTTGTATCTGCTAGATCTATTTATGGAAGGCTTAGATCTAAGATGAGGCGAACATCTGTCTGAAGTAAAAGGGTAAATCTGAACTAAATATCTGATCTGAAGAAGTATGCTGCTCTATAATAATTGAAGATCTATACGCTAGTTCGCCGCAGAGGAAGCGCGTATATACGCAGCTTCGCTGAAGAGAAAGCGCGTATGCGCAAGGAATATGCGCAGGTATACGCTCGGTTTATGTGAATGGAAGCGCGTATATACGCGCGACATCGAGAAAAGGAAAGCGTCGTATAAACTAGTAGCCTGGTCAAGCCCCGGTAAGAAATGTTTCCGTATCCGTTCTCATTGGAAGCGATTAATATCTCACACAAGAGTTGTATGCATTCACGTTTCATGTTTGATCGTGCTTAAAAGTATGGAGTGGGTCCAGCTCCTCGAAATATGATGAAACACATCGTAAGTGTTCTAAAGGAAGCTTTGGATCCAGTGTGAAAATTGATGAAACGTGGTCCATAGAGGTGCTGAGGGTTGTAGCCTTCAGTCAGGGGGTTGTAGCTCCCTTCCAGGCGAGGCTGGTAAACGAGATCAGGGGGTCGTAGCTCCCTTCCAGGAGAGGCTGGTAAACGAGTCAGGGGGTTGGAGCTCCCTTCCAGGAGAGGCCGGTAAACGAGCGCAGGTGGGTGCCTGCGTGCTGGTCAAGTCTGCGCCAGCACATATGTTGTAAGATGTTTTCTCTATAATAAAATATTGAAGGCTGAGCAACTGCAGCGATGGTTTTCTCCCGACTTGGGTTTCCACCTAAAAATCCTGGTGTTCATGTGTGATGCTTATGTGTGATGGTTTATTCTGTTCTTACTGCACATGTTTACTGTTTATAGAACATCTAATGAATGAATGATGAAATGATATAAGTGAAGAATTAATGGCATAATTAGATCTCTGTGTATACGTGAGTTTTATGAAGGATATCCGCGTGTATACGCTAGTTGGCTTCAGCAAAGTAGCGTATGGGTTTTAGAAGTAAGAAAAAGTAAAAAGTATTGAATATGTAGTAAATACTGATTCACCCCCCCCCCCCCCCTCTCAGTATTTTTCCCAACACAGTGATATTTTTTGGCTTGGGCCTTGCATGGTCTCAATTGTTAAAACTTCATTTACTCTGTAGTGGATGCAAATATATCACCATAGATTAGGGAAACCTCCTCAGTTGTAGTTAAATACTGCATGTATTTTCATTATCACTTGTTCGTTGTTGGGTTAGACTTCGTTTAGATTCTGAGTTGAAAATATTATTGCATTGGAGCACTGTAACTGTTTTGAGTTGGACATTAGTAATACAAGAACTTTCACAAGATCCTTGAGCTATGTTAATGGTGATTTTATCCCTCTTTTGTTAATGTTTCTCCTTTTTTTTCCATACTATACATCAATCTCCTTGATAGCGGAATAGAGATTTTAGATTAAGATATGCTGCATGAGCACCATAATTATGTCTATTACTGTTATCTCAATGTTTTCCTCTGCAAAGTATAACTAAAGAATTCTTAACTTCTCTTTAGTTTCTCTGAAACTGTTATCTTGAGGTCTTTCTTATGAAGTTGAGTTAAACAATTCTTAACTGCTCTTTACCCCTCTTAAATTTTTTCCTCTAAATGTTAAGGTCCCGTGATTTGGCAGATTAGCAAGCCAAATGATAAGGTAACATCAAACCAACTTTGGAGCCCTAGGACCTAGCATTCCTGGACTCAGAGAGGGCTCTATCTATCATGCAAATGATGTAAACTTGTTTGCTTTTTGTATATTTGATTTTAGGCTAGTTTTCAAGTATGTTTTTAGTTTGTTTGGAGTTTTTGAGGGGAACTGATCAAAGGATAAATAGATAAAAATTTCTTCAAATCAACTAGGCTATGGGGCAAAAAGGTCGAGACTGTCTTAATGGTGGAAAAGGTATTACTGCAGGGCCAATTTGGTCGAGGTAAATGGATTCTTTGGATGTAAGTGAAATGATATGGACATTAAGTTTTTGAAATACAAAGTCATTTTAAGCATAAGTAGTTTAAACATCCACCATTCATGTGGTAGGGCTAACCATTAATCACTATGAATGAAACTCAAACTAATAAATGTAGAAAATAAACAATCCAGTGATACATAGAAGTATAAGACCCTATAACTTTGGGAAAATCACCTTCATACTTTTGGGAAAACAAAAAAGACAAACAAACAACTCAATATATGAAGAGGGAAATCCTAAACATCATATCTTGAGCTATTGGGAACTTTGAAATAAGACTGCAGAGCATGGGCAAAGGGCAAGATCGAAGCAAGACCTCTTTGACTTAACTAAGACAATCAATAATTCAGAGAGAGATTTCAGAGATGGAGTTTTGATTAGCTATGAGTAATCAGGACATACCGTGAAGCATACTAGACATCATACATAATAACCATTAATGAAACCGATAACTAATTCTTAGGGTACCAAAGAGCAATTAAGAATTGTTTGACATAACCAAGAAAGATGAAAACATTTACGCTATAATGAATCAGGAAATTTGAGGTGCCTCCATGGGCATATCTCAAACTTATTCTTTATTGAACTACAGCAAGCAAGAAGCATGAAAACATGGATGATAAACTAAGAAAACATAATAGATAAGGGACACAATACCATTCACCAAGCCATGGAATCCTACATACAATCCTCTTCCACCACCAAAGTCAAGCAAGAGATCATCCACTTCATAAGACAAATTATTTCTTCAAAGCTTGTAATGCTATGTATTGCTCTATAACATCAATTTCAGCCTCTGGTTACAATGAATCCTCTTGGATAATATAGGCCAAAAAGAAAGAAACCCTCCTAGAGCATCTAGAAGGTCATTGGCCTAATACAAATATCTGATTTTGTCCTTGAGGCTTTGCAAAGCCCAAGGAACAAAATATCTTCAAAAATATCTATTTAAGCTAAAAATAGCAAGACAATTGACTTCTAATCTCTGACATAGAGTTAAAAATAGCTAAACGCACATCTGGATGGCCACTTTCAGAAAAATTCCTTTTTAGCCAAAACACTACAGGAGCGTAGCAGCAGAAAGAAGTCTGTTTTGTAGATAACTTTTGAGGGACTTCTCGATGTCGAAACGAGGCTCATGATAACTCATTGGAAATCCTTGGATGTATAGTTTTTGGAACTACTTTATATTTTCCAAACTAATCCCTGGAAGTCTGTCAAATGGTGGACTGAGTGAAAAAACCCAGGAGGGTCTCATTTGCTGATATGTGAGGTAGAAAGGTGAATTTTGATTTATTTTTGCCTCTTTGGGGGACCAAAACACCTCCTTTTTATTTGAAAATTTGTGAGTAGCTGCCCCCAAATTTAATACATCCAAAAAATGAATTTCATGAGCTGAGAATGCTCCTAGCAAAAATGGCAGTGCCTCGAAAAATGTGCAGTTAGGGCCAAAAAAAGAAGAAGAAGATCATGTCAAAATTTGCTCAATTTTGGCGAGCAAACCCCTTATGGGTTCTTAGAAGCATGCAAGGAATCTCAAGCCAAGATTTCAAGCCTAGATATGCCTTTTTCCCCTTTTTTCACCGGGCGCCTCCTTTGGGCAGTTTTGAGCCTTTCTTGAGCAAGTTTCAGTTTTCTTTGGGCAAATTGGTTCAATTTCTTGTAATGCTCGGTCATCTTCCTTTGTAAACCCAAGTCTTTGTTTGTCTTCTCTAATTCATCCTCCAAATTCTTGTTGGCTCTTTCAAGCCATGTTTCTTTATCATTTTCTATCTCTTGGGCAAGCAATTGTGTGAGAGGATATGGTCGAACAAGGGCTGCTTCTTCTTTCCTATGTTTCTCCAAAGCTTTCCTAAGACCCATAGTCCTAGGCCTTTTTCTTACTGGCCACTCTTCTTCCTCAATATCATCAAATTCACCCATATACTCTTCAAGCCTGACTTGTGCTTTGTATGCTTCCCTTTGGTATTTGAATGCCCGGGCCTCATAAATTGCCATATTCCCACTCATTTGTTTATTTTTCATTTGTAGAGAGTGTATGAGGTCCTTTGACCTTTGTAGATCAGTTTCTAAGTCATGGATTTTGGCTTCTCTATTTTGCAAGAGTGACTCAAGAATTCTAGCTTCATCATCTCCAGCATCACTGTCTATTTGTATGATGTCAAACTCTCCTTCCTGTTCATGGCTACTCTCCTGTTGTTCAACTTTTTCTTTGCCCTTGCTTTGGATAGACTTCTTTGCTCTTGTTCTCTTTGGAAATTCAACAATACTCTTCTTAGGCAGTTTTCCTCTACTCCTTAGCACTCTAGTGACATTACTAGTCACTGCTGGAGTGATTTTCTTCTTTGCAGATTTGGTGTTTTTAGCCTTTGGTGCTTCTGAGGAATGAATCATGACCCCTTGCCTAGGAGAGGCAGTAAGCACATGTTCTTGGTTGTGTTGAGGAGAAGAGAGAGGAGGTTTTATCACTAGCACTTGTTCAACTTGATCCTTTACACTGCTACCTCCATCATCACTTGCTTTGTTGCCTTGTTCACTATTTTCCTCACTATTTTGAGTTTGTTTAGGGCTGCCAAATTCACCTTTATCATTTTTTTGAACCTCTTGACATATGTTGCCTTCAACCTCATCAGTTATGTTTAGAGTATGTTTTTTAGGGCTGTTAGCTTCACCATCCTTTTTTGATGCTTGACTATATTTACTATCTGTCTGTGGATTGACTTGTTTACCCTCCTCACTTTCTTGAATTTATTGAGGGTTTCCTTTATTATGACTGTCTTCTTTGTGATTGTGCATGCTGCCATCATCTTCACTGTTTTCCTTAGACTCTGTGTGTGGCCTACCACCATGGTCACTACTTTGTTGGGAGGTGATTTTTTCATTATCCCTTTGATTGGTTTCATGAATTTGTTGAGGAATTTGGTGTTTCTCATCACTGATTTGAACATCTTCCCTTTGCTCTTCATCATCACTACCCTGCTGCTCTTGAGTTTGTTTTTCATCCTCACTAGCTATGGGTGGACTGTCCCCATGCTCATTTTCAATGCTTTTCTTAGGGCTGCTTTGTTCTTCATCCTCAATACTTTGCTGAGTGCCACTGATTTCTTTATCCTTTGGTGAGCTTTCCTCACCATCACTAGTATACTCATGGTCACTGTTCTATGGTTTTTCACTTGGTTCATGCTCAATACTTTGCTTAGTGTCACTATTTTCCTCATCATTACTAACTTCATGTCTACTTTCATAAGACTGCTCTTTGCCACTATCAATCATAGGAGATTCTTGCTTTTGAGGAGTAGTTTGACTTGATGAAGGAGAGACATAGTGAGTGGAGGGTGAGGAGGACATATGAGATGGGCCATGAGATGAAGAGGTAGTAGTCAAATCCATATGAGAAATGAAAGTCTCCCAAGAAACTCATTTCTTTTCAAGCTGGTGAAGGATGATGATTTTGATGAGAGAATGATGGAAAAGACTAGCTTTTTTCTGAGTAGGAGTTCTATTTTGGACAAGGGAGGACATCTTTTCTATGCTTTTGCAGAGGAAGAAAGGGAGATTTAGCAACTGAGTTCTTGTGAAATGCATGAGGAGCCTGATGTGATAGGAATAAATTCGGGAATATCTCCCTTCAAATGTGAAATAATTCATGATAACTCTCATGAGGGGGGCATAGCTACTCAATAAGTGAGAAAAAGGAAATATAGCTTGGCAAGCATCTTGATGGTCTGGTTTTAGGAAGGGCTTGTAGTGGTCTAGGTCCAAATAGGCTTGTTTGAACCATATCTCGCCAAGATAGGAAATCTTGGTGGCCCTTGATACTGACCTAGGAATGAGAACAAAATCAAGGCCTGCTAGGTGGACATGTTTTCCTTTCAGCCTTAGGGCAAACAATTGTGTCAAGGGAGGGTGATTGGTGACCTCCTGGAATTTTTGGCAAAAATCAAGGTAGTCTACCTCATGGAAATTGAAAAGAACCGAAGGGGATTCATTTATTTCCTGAGTTGTAATAGGCTCAAACCTTTTGTGAAATCCACCCTTGCTGACCTTCTTTGGAGGCATAGTTTTGTTTAGGCTTTCCTTCACTCTTTTATCAAAACAAGTCTTTCAAATGAACTAAAAAATAGAACTCTTCTTTCAGCACTATATCTCTTTCTTAACTAGCAAATAGGTTCTTTTTAATGAAAATAAGTTTCCTTCCTAAGAACTATGCCTTTTCTTCTTTGAAATCACTGAGTTTTATCCTTTAACCTCTTACACCAAACGAACTCTGTAAACTGATAATAGGAGCTTTTACTCAACCACTCTCTTTTTGTCTCTTAGTAAACATGACAGTTTTGAGAACAAACTATGTTTTCCCCTTCATTAGACTGTGTCTTTTTCTTAACAAAATTGATTCTTAACACCTCTCAAAATGAAAAACTTAGGCAAGGAAAACAAGGAATACCTCTTGAAAATGTGTTGGCTGTTTTTGGATATAAATTCTTTGTGCAAAAATCTGATTTGTGGTGAAATGGAGGCCTTTTGAGTGGTGCTAGGCTCCTGTGCACTGGTGCGTAGCACCTGCACGCTGCTGTGGGTGTTGTCGGGTCGAGCGTTGGGCACCTCCTGAACATTGGGCAAGGCCGGTTGGTCGAACCACACAGGTGCGCCACACGACGCTATAGGTGTGTCGCGTCATGTGCAAAAGGCTTTGGAGAGAAGCTAAAAGCGCATCGCATGATACTACAGGTGCGTCACATCATAAAATTTTTACCAACTACTTGCCCAGTGTTCGAAAGAAACGTTCTTCTTCTATCTGTTTGCCAATAGAAAGTGAACTTTAAATTTGAGAGATTTTATAGCTCTTTTTAAAATGCTTTTGAATGCTTTTTCCCTCCTTGTGGTGATTTTGACATTTTTGCCTTTCTATTTGTCATCAAATTGAAATTTTTCTTAAAACACAGTGTCTCTCTGTTTACCTTTCCAAGCAAACTTTAACTTTTGGTGATTTTCCCTCTACTCATCTCTAGGAGGAGGCGTTCTGGCTAATGTAACCACTTAGGTCACTTGAAACCACTGTTTGACCCTCTGCTTATTTGTGAAGGAGGTCTTTTCAAAATACGTTTTGGGCACCTATTTTACACTTCAGGTTTCAATATTTTTATAAATTCAAGGCTCTGTTTACCATTTGATGGAAGGCATCTTAAAATGAAAAATCCTTGTTATGCTTGTTTACCTTTTAAAAGAGTTAGTTTATATGAAAGGTAAATCCTGGTGCTTTCCCTTTACTCATCATTTGGAGGGAGTATTTTGATAAACTATAATGGGCCTGTCTAAATGAGATATTCCCTTTTTACATAAATCACCTGTGTGAATATCTCTTTCTATCAGTTGCAGAATTCACTTTTAAACAGAGCTTTGTGTACCTTCTTTACCATTTATATGAGGTTTCTTTGATCAAAATTCTAGGCTTGGTTTGTCAGTGAATGCACTCTTTAAAACACACTATCTCTCAAACTGCCCATTACTGACAATTTTTCTTAAACACAATGTTAATACTTGGAGAATTGACCCTCTGCTTATTTGTGAACGAGGCCATAACAATGTGTTTTTGACCCTCTACTCATTTTGAAGGAGGTCCTATTAAACACAGAAAATTCATCCATCTCAACACTGTGCCTTGTTCTATAATATATGTCTTTTCTTTGTACCATATCACTGTGAAGTTTTTCTTTAGGGACTAAACAATGTGATTGGTACATGGGGATCGCTCACTACTAGACATATTTGAAACAACTCTTTCCCTTGATTGTGTTTTCAGGGGTATTAAAATTGTTTGTGACTATTTTTTAGAGCCCAGGTGTATGGTAAGGTATGAGAAGCATATTTCCTTCTTATATCTTCACTGTGATGCCTAATTTACTTTAAAGCTCTTTTTTCTAGAAGATTATCACTGTTGTTTTTTATGAGACTGATTTTGAGAGCTGGCCCATACTTTTGGGAAAAATTGTAATTGACCTAAAGCACTGGAGGAAGTATTTTTTTAACAGTTTGTGCTCTTTTTTCCTTGATGGAGGTTTTTTGACATCCTTGGTGTTTTGACTTACAGGGATGGATCCTCTATGTGCATCTTCTCTCTAAACTCAGTAATTCCCTTAGTCCTTAAAATAGTCAACTGTTCTTTTTACTTTGAGCTATTCCTTGAAATGTTCCTTTGCCCCAAACTGATTTGTGCCATTGATCCTTAGCACCCCTGCAAAGATGCATTGATGAAATGACTTTGATCATTGAAAAAATTTGTTGATATAATCATGATGATAATGCTTGAAAGTTCACTTGATCATCTTTCTTTAGGGAAACTCTTTCTCTTTCCTGATTTGAACACTTGTTAGCTCTGCTTAAAAGAGACAAAGCAAGATTAGTGGTGTGTGACCTAAGGGTAGACCAGGGTTTTTTTTGTTGGGTGAGAAGAGAATGATGGCTAACATGATGATGACAAACATAGTTTTGGCTTAAATCAGTCTTGACAAGGATTTTTCCCTAAAACACCACCACCTAGACCTACAGATTTTGTCACAACTCTTGAATGGCTTCTTAGGCATGAGTTGATTATCACATGACAAGATGATTAGGGATTGACGGGTAGTAATTTTGTTAAATGTTGGACAGTGGGTTGTATGCGAAACAAAGGATTTTGATGGTTACCAGAGGTATAATATTTATGACAGCTATGGACAGAGAGACTTTGTTGTAATGAGATAGGTTTAGAAAACTGAAGGGTTTTTCTCATTATAGGCTGAAGGAGAGGGGTAGGAAGACAAAAATTTGTTTGAGGTGTTTTCTGGATGAAAAATTGACAAATTGAGATTAGCTTCTAGACAAATCAGCGAAGGAATCTAGTCATCAAAACATGCAAAAATATTGATGACGAAAAATGGCTCCATTTGGGGAGGGCAGCTCCTTTTCAGGAGGTGTCCAAAATTGCACTTTGGCTTGTGAAGAACACTGCCCTGTCCATTGGTGAAAATTTCTCTCTTTCTTGATATTATTTCTGAAAATTTACAGCATGATTAGCATCAAAGTCATCTCTACCTACCCATCTATAATTCCTAACATTTTTTCTTCTTTAGGTGCACTTGGACTAGCAACCCTTTGACATGATATTTTTGAAAAAAGGAAAACTATATAATTCTACACTTATATCTTTCGGGAGTTCAAATTAAACTGATGAGCTCCTTTGATTCTCTACCTATGCTAGATCGACTGTCAAGATTAAGCTGTTTGATAGGATTTCATTCACTAAACTAAAACATGAAATTGAAAAATGACCACATCAGGATTAGATGGTATGATTTGTCATGTGTTTGTGGCATAAAAGACAAGCTGCACACAAATATTATTTTAGCACAAAATAATATTTAGAAAAATCAGGGCTAGGATACATAGTTTGTTTTTCATCCCTGTTTTCCTCTTTGGTTCTGTTTTGAGCGTGTGGAACTAGTATCTTTTCCTAATATACTTTCATTGATAAGTCAATCTTACACAATTTGACTATCACTTATTTTACTAACTTATCAAAAATCAATTTAAAACATGTCCAGTTATGATTAGGCTAGATAACTGAACAAGATATCTTTTGAGCACTAGTAGTGGCATTTAGATTTGCGCACTTTTAGCATGACTATTTTTTTAATCATGGGGCTTTTCTGCTATTTTTGAAACCACCCTCTTTTCTACTTTTCTACTATTTTTGTATTTTTTGTTTTTGATTTATTTCTCCAAACAGTGATATGTACAATGAGTGAAAATGTTTTTGAAACTAGAAATATTGAAAATGGTGGAACTTGAGCATTTTGTCTTCAAAGGGATCTCTCGTTGCTCTTGGTCCGGTCAACTCTTGAAAAGAAAAGTCTGGAAAACTTTCCCTTTCAAGCACAACATAAGGGTTCTTGCAAGAGTCTCTAAAAAATTATGTATCTGCTTGCTGCTTTTCTCTATACTTTTGATTTTCGCTCCTGCCTT
The DNA here is from genome assembly GCA_034641835.2 of Pinus albicaulis. Lineage (NCBI taxonomy): Eukaryota > Viridiplantae > Streptophyta > Pinopsida > Pinales > Pinaceae > Pinus > Pinus albicaulis. The sequence goes on along the minus strand of CM076581.1, from coordinate 939,559,974 downwards.
TGTTGAACATCTTATTTAGGTAATACAGATACTCTTTGTCATTTTTAAAATAGATGATGACATCATCAAGGTACATCATAGTGAAGAAATTCAGTACTGGAAACATGGCCTTCAGGAACATGTCTTTGGTGCCTTGTAGTTTTGCAACCCTAGGTTTGAATTTGGAACTGCTTCTAGTGTATTTGAAAAAATCTTTAAGCTGTTTGCTTTGAAGAGGAATTAACTAATGGTATCCTGAAACATAACTTTGCAAAGAAGTATGATTAGAAACTCCTAGCTTCTATATGGTATGATATGTTTTAGGAAGGATATAAGTGTTGTTCTAGGGAGGTTTATCTGTGTTCCTAAAATCTACACATATCCTATGTCCATTTGTTTTGTCTTTAATTGTTAATGTTTGACCAAGATTTTTTCATTTGTTTTTGTAACGGTTACTTCTTGAAATGATAGCATTATCATAGTGTTTTAAACTATTTTCCCGACATGTATTAGTATCTTGAAAAATTTTACATACTCTAGCAGTTCTTAATCTCTGGTGAAATGACAGAATTTTAGCCATTTCAATTAGCTCAAGTGTCTTGGGACTGTTGTTATCATATTCCCCTTCACTAAATTTTCCCTGGATTCATCAAAGTGGTTGCAAAAGTTAAATATTTTCTTGGAGAGGTAAGATTTTGGGATGGTGAAGCATTCAAGTATGGTAAGAACATAAGACTCCCCTGCTCCTGATTTCCAAAGAGGTTTGTACTATGTAAGCCTTCCAATGCTTCTGTTTTGAAAAAAGTTTCTGATTGTACTTTTGCTGTTTGTCCTCGGTTTGAGCAACTTGCTTGAGGGTGTAGAATGTATTATGTTTTCTTATTTATCTCTATTTCTAGAAAATCAAATTCCCACTCTTCAAGACATAATTGTTCAGGGTCATGATAGTTTTGAGTATCCAGCTCATCATAGAGAATTTGGGGCGTCTGATGCGGTGTGCCTAGATTTGTTTCAATTTCTCCTACTTGTTTATAAATGTCTTCATCAGTATGTAAAATGAAGGAATTTAGGTCTGAATGTATGGAATACATAGGGATGTTATCTGGCCTTTCTTGGCTGCTAACCATATATTTCATGTGTGATTCTCGATACAATATTCTTGTTTGATTAAACACAGGAATGGTGGCGTAAGACATATCTAGTTGAATATTTCCTTGAAGCTTGGCCCCCCAAGATCTGGATAAAATAATTCCGTACTTGGGAGGGATGTCTACTACCACTATGTCCATGACCAGGTGTTTTGTAGGTACTTGGGCCAAACTGACAAAAATATCTTTTATTAGGCCTAGACACTTGACTCTGCTTGAATCAAATGAATATAAGTCTTTATAAGGTTTTGTTATTTCTAGGCCTAATCTTTCCATTACTAATTTTGGCATGCGATTGTGAGAGGCCCCGGAATTTAGCATGGCATTATGTAGGATTTGGTCATGTATATTCAGACTAATGTAAAAAGGAAGAGTGGTTCCCTCTTGATATTTTCCTTCTATTTTTGGTCCAAACAACACCTCAGGGGTATCATTAGCTAGGTGTAAAGTATCTGCATCATTTCCTATGTTTAGGACCTTTAGCACTTGAGATTTGTATGAGCTCTGGGCAATAAGTTCAGTGAGAGGCATGGTGATCTTAAATTTGGCGATTTCCCCTTCAAAACTGAAGGGTGCTTGTAGTTTAGATAGATTTGCTTCAGTTTTCTCAGCCATGACTTTCTCTATATTCTTAAGTTGCTGATTTTGATTTTGGGTTTTGTTCAATATAGTGGTTTCGGGGATTTTAGTAGAGGTACTAGGATAGTTAGGATCAAGGCTTGCCTAGCTAGTTTTGTCTTTGTTTTGGTCAGTTCTCTTAGCCATGATTTTGTTACTATCTGTTGTTCTTTTAAGAATGGTATCAGGGGTTTTTGTAACAGCAGTGTCTGAGCTACCTTTCTTAGAGTTGTATTGGTTTTTCTTACTCCTAAGATCATATTGCCTATGGACTTCCATTATGGCGTTTTTTAATCCTACCTCAAGATCTTCAGGGTCCTCATAATTTGCTTCATTTTGTTTCGAGGAGAAGAAAACTTGTTCTTCTTCTGTGAGAAAAACCTCACCCTCGCTATTTGAACCTATCAAGTTTAAGTGATTTTCATCAAGTGGTTCCATATGTATTTCTACCTCATCAACATAGTTTTCATGGAAAGGTGGCCTGATCTGTTGGTCATTTTCCCTTGGTTTGTTTTGAGGTAGGTCTCTTCTAAAGTTTTGGTTCCAGTTTCTGTTTTGAGGATTTGGCTGGTTGTCCTTAAGAGGTGCTTTTTCATTTAGATTCATTCTTTCTCACATTCTCTCCATGGTTTTAACTAGGTTTTCTATTCTGGGATCTGAGGAGGAAATTGAGGGCATGACCTCATCTCGGTATGTGACTTTCTTTTTTGATCTTATCCTAGCTCTTTTCTCATCTAGGTTGGCTTCGGCACTAACAGCTACTTTTTGCATTTCTTCTAAAGTTGCGGGGTCTCTTTCTAGTAGTTGGTATGTCATATCTGGATCGAAACCTTCAGGAAATTTTGCTAATGCTGAGCCAAGTGGAGGTTTCATGTGAGGTGGGAGGGCATTATAGACACTGTTGAATCTAGTGCAATAGTCATGAACACTTTCCCCCATATTCCTTTTAATATTGTTATATTTGGAAAGGATTTGGATGGGGTTTTTCCTGATTTCCCACCTATTTATGAAAGTCTGGTAAAGTGCTGGGAGATCATGTATACTGTTAGGAGCTAAGTTTTTAAACCATTTCTTGGGTTCTCCGCCTAGGCTTTAGGCAAACATTCTCATCTTTATGGTTTCATCTTCTAATTCCATATAGTCAAAAGCATCACTGATTCTATCTACATGATGTTGAGCGGTAGTAGCCTCAGTTCCGGTGAAGTGTGGGATTCGGGATTGGTAATCATTCTGCAAAGGTACCAAAGGCAGTGGTAACACTAAGGGTGCATACCAAGCTGCCATGATAGGAGCTGATGGTAGATTTACAGTATGAGGATTTATAGTATAGGATGAGGTGATTTTCACAGTGGTGGTCTGAATGTGTGTGGCGGAGGTACTTGGACTTGTCGACTGATTCTGAGCAGATTTGGGGTGATAAGAGCCAAAGTGGTGGAGAAGTTGAAAATCAGAAGGTGTAGTGGGTGAGGCTTCTCTTCTAGGACTTTGTTGCAAATATAAGGGCTGAAGATCATCAAGGTTGATTTTACATTGCAAATTGCTTCTAAAAAGGGCTTTTGTTGAACTCAAGTAAAACTGGGAATCTTGCAAGGATGTAAGATGTTTAGGTACAAAGCTTGCTTTGTGGATGGTCCTATTGATAGCTAAGTTACCAGTTTCAGAAGTTTGCCACAAAATATTTTCTGGGTCATCAACTATGATAGGGGGATTCGGGTCCGGTTGAGATCTAGTATTAATTCTTCGTGAAGCCAGATTTCAAATTCAAAGTTTAGAGAGGGTGATAATTGTGATTGTTGTTTGGATGGTTGTCCTCCCTAAGATTTTTGTGGATGCTAGTAAAGTGAAAACTAAATGAAGGCTAGTGGAGTCGCCAGGTGGATGTTCTTGAGGTTTATGGTCCACCACCAATATTGACAAAGATGTTTTTTAGGAAAATTCTTTTCTAGAAAACTTTTATGTGAAAGCTTGTAAGAATGACTTAAAACTCAGTTCAATAGTTTGCTAGATTTTTGAGAAAGCTACAGTTCTATTCTTATAGGCTATTCTGTTGATTTCTTATGTTTAGATGAATATTTATGAATCCCTAAGTTATACTTAGTTTGTCACTGATTTCAGAGGCTGCATCATGATTTTTGTGTTTTTGGAAAGGTAAGTTAATAGGATAGTATGATTTTGAAGTTCTTGGTTTGTAATGGAGTATTAGGCATACTGGAGGCTAGTGGAGTCACCAGGTGGATGTTTTGTTTTTTTTTAAGATATGTATTTATGGTCCACCACCAATAACTAAGAAAAGGCCAATCTAGGGATGTTTTTGGGTTTTTCTGAGTTCCTATATGCAGCCTAGTTTGCAAGAGTGTCCTATAGCTGAATCATCATTTTGCTAAGATGGTGAAAAAGCTAGTTTCTACTCTTTAGACAATACTTAATTTTTCTAAGTTTGACTGGGATCTTTAGAGGTCCTAAGGGATACCTAGTATGTATTGACTCAAAGTCCCACCGTGATCGCCATTATGTTAGGGTCCCGTGATTTGGCATATTGGCAAACCAAATGACAGGGTAACATCAAACCAACTTTGGAGCCCTAGGACCTAGCCTTCCTGGACTCAGAGAGGGCTCTCTCTATTATACAAAGGATGTAAACTTGTTTACTTTTTGTATATTTGATTTCAGGCTAGTTGTTAAGTATGTTTTTAGTTTTTTTTGGGTTTTTGAGGGGAACTCATCAAAGGATAAATAGATAAAAATTTCTTCAAATCAACTAGGCTATAAAGTCTAAAAGGTCGAGATTGTCTTAATGGTGGACAAGGTATTAATACAGGGCCGATTTGTTCGAGGTAAATGGATTTTTTGGATGTAAGTGAAATGAGATGGACATTAAGTTTGTGAAAGACAAAGGGATTTTAAGCATAACTAGTTTAAATAGCAAGCATTCATGTGGTAGGGCTAACCATTAATCACTATGAATGAAACTCAAACTAATAAATGCAGAAAATAAAAAATCCAGTGATACATAGAAGTATAAGACCCTCTAACTTTGGGAAAATCACCTTCAGACTTTTGGGAAAACAAATAAGACAAACAAGCAACTCAATCTATGAAGAGAGAACTCCTAAACATCATATCTTGAGCCATTGGGAACTTTGAAATAAGACTGCAAAGCATGGGAAAAGGGCAAGATCAAAACAAGACCTCTTTGACTTAACTAAGACAATCAATAATTCAGAGAGAGATTTCAGAGATGGAGTTTTGATTAGCTATGAGTAAGTAGGGCATACCGTGAATCATACTAGACAGCATACATAATAACCATTAATGAAACTAATAACTAATTCTTAGGGTACCAAAGAGCAATTAAGAATTCTTTGACATAACCAAGAAAGATGAAAACATTTAAGCTGTAATGAATCAGGAAATTTGAGGTGCCTCCATGGGAATATCTCAAAATTATTATTTACTGAACTACAACAAGCAAGAAGCATGAAAACATGTGTGATAAACTAAGAAAACATAACAAATAAGGGATAAAATACCATTCACCAAGCCATGGAACCCTACATACAATCCTCCTCCACCACCAAAGTCAAGCAAGAGATCATCCACTTCATAAGACAAATTATTTCTTCAAAGCTTGTAATGTTATGTATTTCTCTATAACATCATGTTCAACCTCTGGTTACAATGAATCCTCTTGGATAATATAGGCCAAAAATAAAGAAACCCTCCTAGAGCATCTAGAAGGCCATTGGCCTAATACAAATATCTGATTTTGTCCTTGAGGCTTTGCAAAGCCCAAGGCACAAAATATCTTCAAAAATATATATTTAAGCTAAAAATAGCAATAAAATTGACTTCTAATCTCTGACATAGAGTTAAAAATAGCTAAACGCACATTTGGATGGCCACCTTCAGAAAACTACTTTTTAAGCCAAAATTCTACAGGAGCGTAGCAACATAAAGAAGTATGTTTTGAAGATAACTTTTGATGGACTTCCCGATGTCAAAATGCTGCTCGTGATAGCTCGTTGGAAGGCCCTGGATGTCTAGTTTCTGGAACTACTTGATTTTTCCCAAACTGATCCCTATAAGTCTGTCAAAAGGTGGACTGAGTGAAAAAAAACCCAGGAGGGTCTCATATGTTGATATGTGAGGTAGAAAGGTCAATTTTGACTGATTTTGCCTCTTTGGGGGACCAAAACACCTCCTTTTGATCTAAAAATTTGTGAGGAGCTGCCCCCAAATTTAATACATCCAAAAAAATGACTTTCCTGAGCTGAGGATTGTCTTAACAAACATGGCGGTGCCTAGAAAAATGTGCAATTAGGGCCAAAAAACACAAAAAACAAGATCATGTCAAAATTTGCTCAATTTTGGCGAGCAAACCCCTTATGGGTTCTTAGAAGCATGCAAGGAAGCTGAAGCGAAGATTTCAAGCCTATATATGCCTTTTTCCCCTTTTTTCACCCTGTGCCTCCTTTGGGTCGCTTTGAGCCTTTCTTGAGCAAGTTTGAGTTTTCTTCGGGCAAATTGGTTCAATTTCTTGTAATGCCCGGTCATCTTCCTTTGTAAACCCAAGTCTTTGTTTTCCTTCTCTAATTTATCCTCCAAATTATTGTTGGATTTTTCAAGCCACGATCCTTTATCATTTTCTATCTCTTGGGTAAGCAATTGTGTGAGAGGATATGATCGAACAAGGGCTACTTCTTCTTCCCTCTGTTTCTCCAAAGCATTCCTAAGACCCATAGTCCTAGGCCTTTTTCTTACTGGCTGCTCTTCTTCCTCAATATCATCAAATTTTCCCATATACTCTTCAAGCCTGACTTGTGCTTTATATGCTTCCCTTTGGTATTTGAATGCCCGGGCCTCATAAATTTCCATTTGCCCACTCATTTGTTTATTTTTCATGTGTATAAAGTGTATGAGGTCCTTCGACCTTTCTAGATCAATTTCTAAGTCATGGATTTGGGCTTCTATTTTTTGCAAAAGTGACTCAAGAATTCTAGCTTCATCATCTCTAGCATCACTGTTTATTTGTATGATGTCAAACTCTCTTTCCTGTTCATGGCTACTCTCCTGCTGTTCAAATTTTTCTTTGCCTTTGCTTTGGATAGACTTATTTGCTCTTGTTCTCTTTGGAAATTCAACAATAATCTTCTTAGGCAGTTTGCCTCTACTCCTTAGTGCTCTAGTGACATTACTAGTCACTGCTGGAGTTATTTTCTTCTTTGCAGATTTGGTGTTTTTAGCCTTTGGTGCTTCTGAGGAATGAATCATGGCCCCTTGTCTATGAGAGGCAGCAAGCACATGTTCTTGGTTGTGTTGAGGAGAAGAGAGAGGAGGTTTTGTCACTAGCACTTGTTCAACTTGATCCTTTACACTGCTGCCTCCATCATCACTTTCTTTGCTACCTTGTTCACTGTTTTGAGTTTTTTTATGGCTGCCATCTTCACCTTTATCACTGTTTTGAACCTCTTGACATATGTTGCCTTCATCCTCAGCAGTGTTGTTTATAGTATGTTTTCTAGGGCCGTTAGCTTCATCATCCTTTTCTGCTGCTTGAATATCTTTACTGTCTGTCTGTGGACTGCCTTGTTTACCCTCCTCACTGTCTTGAATTTGTTGAGGGATGCCTTCATTATGACTATCTTCTTTGTGATTTTTCATGCTGCCATCATCTTCACTGTTTTCCTTAGACTCTGTGTGTGGGCTACCACCATGGTCACTACTTTGGTGGGAGGCACTTTTTTCACTGTCCCTTTGATTGGTTTCATGACTTTTTTCAGGACTGTGGTGTTCCTCATCACTGCATTGAATGTCTTCCCTTTTCTCTTCATCATCACTACCTTGCTGCTCTTGAGTTTGTTTTTCATCCTCACTAGCTGTGGGTGGACTATCCCCATGCTCATTTTCATTGCTTTTCTTAGGGTTTTTTTGTTCTTAATCCTCACTACTTTGCTGAGTGACACTGACTTCCTTATCCTTTGGTGAGATTTCCTCACCATCACTAGTATAGTCATGGTCACTATTCTGTGGTTTGTCACTTGGTTCATGCTCACTACTTTTCTTAGTGTCATGATGTTCCTCATCATTACTAACCTCATGCCTGCTTTCATAAGATTGCTCTTTTTCACTATCAATCATAGGAGATTCTTGCTTTTGAGGAGTAGTTTGACTCGATGAAGGAGAGACATAGTGAGTGGAGGGTGAGGAGGACATATCAGATGGGCCATGAGATGAAGAGGTAGTAGTAAAATTTGGATGAGAAATGAAAGTCTCCCAAGAAACTCCTTTCTTTTCAAGCTGGTGAAGGATGATGATTTTGATGAGAGAATGATGGAAAAGACTAGCGTTTTGCTGAGAAATAGGTCTCTTTTGGACAAGGGAGGACATCTTGTCTATGCTTTTGCAGAGGAAGAAAGGGAGATTCAACAACTAAGTTCTTGTGAAATTCATGAGGAGCCTGATGTGATAAGAATAAATTCGGGAATATCTCCCTTCACATGTGAAATACTTCATGATAACTCTCATGAGGGGGGCATAGTTGCTCAATAAGTGAGAAAAATGAAATATAGCTTGGAAAGCATCCTAATGGTCTGGTTTTAGGAAGGGCTTATAGTGGTCTAGGTCCAAATAGGCTTGTTTGAACCATTTCTCACCAAGATAGGGAATCTTGGTGGCCCTTGATATTGACCTAGGAGTGAGAACAAAATCAAGGCCTGCTAGGTGGACATGTTTTCCTTGCAACCTCAGTGCAAACAATTGTGTCAAGGGATGGTGATTGGTGACCTCCTGGACTTTTTGGCAAAAATCAAGGTAGCCTACCTCATGGAAATTGAAAAGAACCGAAGGGGAGTCATTTATTTCCTGAGTTTTAATAGGCTCAAACCTTTTGTGAAATCCACCCTTGCTGACCTTCTTTGGAGGCATATTTTTTTTTAGGCTTTCCTTCACTCTTTTATCAAAACAGGTCTTTCAAATGAACTAAAAAATAGAACTCTTCTTTCAGCACTGTATCTCTTTCTTAACTAGAAAACAGGTTCTTTTTAACGAAAATAAGTTTCCTTCCTAAGAATTGTGCCTTTTCTTCTTTGAAATCACTGAGTTTTGTCCTTTAACCTCTTACACCAAACGAACTCTGTAAACTGATAATAGGCGATTTTCCTCAATCACTGTCTTTTTGTCTCTTAGTAAACATGAAAGTTTTGAGAACAAATTGTGTTTTCCCCTTCATTAGACTGCGTCTTTTTCTTAACAAAATCGATTCTTAACACCTCTCAAAATGAAAAACTTAGGTGAGGAAAACAAGGAATACCTCTTGAAAATGTGTTGGATTTTTTTGGATATAAATTCTCTGTGCAAAAAATCCGATTTGTGGTGAAATGGAGGCCTTTTGAGCTGTGATACACTCTTGTGCATAGGCTCGCAGCACCTGCACGCGGCTGTGGGTGTTGTCAGGTCGGGCGCTGGGCACCTCCTAAATGCCAGGTGGGGTCGGTTGTTCGAAGCACACAAGTGCGTCACACGACGCTATAGGCGCATCGCATCATGTGCAAAAGGCTTCAGAGAGAAGCTACAGGAGCGCCACGTCGTAATATTTTTACCAAGTGCTTGCCCAAGGTTCGAAAGAAACGTTCTTCTTCTGTCTATTTGCTAATAGAAAGTGAACTTTAACTTTGAGAGCTTTTATAGCTCTTTTTAAATGCTTTTGAACGCTTTTTCCCTCTTTGTGGCGATTTTTACATTTTTACCTTTCTATTTGTCATCAAATTGAAGGTTTTCTTAAAACAGAGTGTCTCTCTGTTTACCTTTTAAAACAAACTTTAACTTTTGGTAATTTTCCCTCTGCTTATGTCTAGGAGGAGGCATTCTAGCTAATGTAACTACTTAGGTCACTTGAAACCACTGTTTGACCCTCTGCTTATTTGTGAAGGAGGTATTTTCAAAATACTTTCTGGGCGATTGTTTTACACTTTAGGTTTCAATCTTTTTATAAATTCAAGGCTTTGTTTACCATTTGATGGAGGGCACCTTAAAATGCAAACTCCTCGTTATCCTTGTTTACCCTTTAAAAGAGTTAGTTTATATGAAAGGTAACTCCTGGTGCTTTCCATTCACTCATCATTTGGAGGGAGTATTTTGATAAACTATAATGGGCCTATCTAAATGAGAGATGCCCTTTTTACATAAATCACCTGTGTGAATCTCTCTTTCTATTAGTTGCAAAACTCACTTTTAAACAGAGCTTTGTGTACCTTCTTTACCATTTAGATGAGGTTGCTTTAATCAAAATTCTAGCCTTGGTTTGTCAGTGAATGCACTCTTTCAAACACACTATCTCTCAAACTTCCCATTACTGACAATTTTTCCTAAACACAATGTTAATACTTGGAGACTTGACCCTTTTCTTATTTGTGAAGGAGGCCATAAGAATGTTTTTCTAACCCTCTGCTCATTTTGAAGGCGGTCCTATTAAACGCAGAAAATTCATCCATCTCAACACTGTGCCTTGTTTTTTAATATATGTATTTTCTTTGTACCATATCATTGTGAAGTTTTTCTTTAGGGACTAAACAATGTGATTGGTACATGGGGATCGCTCACTGCTATACATATTTGAAACAACTCTTTCCCTTGATTGTGTTTTCAGGGGTAGTGAAATTGTTTGTGACTGCATTTCAGAGCCCAAGAGGTAAAGTATGAGAAGAAGCTTTCCTTCTTATATCTTCACTGTGATGCCTAATTTGCTTTAAAGCTCTTTCTGCTAGAAGACTATCACTGTTGTTTTTTATGAGACTGATTTTGAGAGTTGGCCCATACTTTTAGAAAAACTTGTAATTGACCTGAAGCACTTGAGGCAATATTTTTCTAACATTTTGTGCTCTTTTTGCCATGATGGATGTTTTTTGACATCCTTGGTGTTTTGACTACAGGGATGGATCCTCTATGTTCATATTCTCTCTAAACTCAGTAATTCTCTTAGTCTTTAACATAGTCAATTGTTATTTTTACTTGGAGTTGTTCCTTGAAATGTTCCTTTGCCCCCAACTGATTTGTGCCATTGATCCTTAGCACCCTTTCAGAGATGCATTGATGAAATGACTTTGATCAATGAAAACATTTGCTGATATAATCATGATGATAATGCTTGAAATTTCACTTTATTAACTTTCTTCAGGGCAACTCTTTCTCCTTCCTGATTTGAACACTTCTTAGCTCTGCTTAAAAGAGACAAAGAAATATTTAGTGGTGTGTGTCCTAAGGGTAAAACAGGGTTTTGTTTGTTGGGTGAGAAGAGAATGATGGCTGACATGATGATGAAAAACATGGTTTTGGCTTAAAACAGTCTTGACAAGGAGTTTTCCCTAAAACACCACCACCTAGACCTATAGATTTTGTCACAGCTCTTGAATGGCTTCTTAGGCATGAGTGGATTATCACATGACAATATGATCAGGGATTGAGGGGTAGTCATTTTGTTAAATGTTGGACAATGGGTTTTATGAAAAACAAAGGATTTTGATGGTTAGCAGAGGTATAAGATTTATGACAGTTATGGACAGGGAGAATTTTTTGTAATGAGGTAGGTTTAGAAAACTGAAGGGTTTTTCTCATTATAGGCTGAAGGAGAGGGGTAGGAAGACAAAAATTTGTTTGAGGTGTTTTCTAGATGACAAATTGACAAATTGAGATTAGCTTCTAGAAAACTCATCCAAGGAATCTAGACATCAAAACATGCAAAAATACTGATGACTAACACTAAAGACCTAAATGCAGAATTCAGAGACTATCTGCTCTACACTTATGTTTAAGTATAGTTAAATAATTCAGAGACTGTCTGCTCTTTAGCTTTACCTAAACTCACTATCATCTCATATTCATCTTGCCAAAGAGATCCATTTGATATTGTTAGCTTTCCCTGTGAAAACCCTTGAAAATTTAATGTACAATTTAGCCCTTTTATGATTCCATAGCCTAATGGATTAAGCTTCCCACATTCTATCTATCCAACCAAACAAGTAATCAAAACAAACAACCCCAATCTTCATAACTAGCCTAAAATCAGAAAATATAATCATAAAGCTAAATCATTAAATCAAAAATATAGAGAGAGCCCTCTCTGAGCCCAGGAAGGCTAGGTCCTAGAATCCAAAGTGGTTTGATGTGTTTCCCTGCTACTTGTTCTTTCCAATCTTACAAATTACACGGAGCCAACATAATGGCGACCATACTGGGGAACTAAGTTATTGAAAATGCTTAATGTTTCCTCATAACTCAAAAAACCCACTGAAAATTAGATGATTCAAGTTTTAGCCAAGACTGGTATCTGGTTGCTGATGGTGGACAATAGCCAGCCTCAAGAAAGTTGAAATCATCCACCTGGAAACTCCATAGTTTTCAGTAGGCATAAATACTCCACTGGTAGAAGAATCAAGATTGGTTGTGAAGATGAAGTGACCCTTTCCTTTGACTGATTGACAAAATGAATTTAAAGATACAATGCAGGTATGCTCCAATGAATAGAGATCACATTCCTGGATTCCCACACAAAATGCCTCAGGTAAATTGGGACAGAAATATCCCTGTTTTTTATGATAAGAAAAAAGATAATGCTTTGTTACATCTCATTAAATTTCATATAAACTCATGGAGATTGAAGGCTGAATGGAATGAGGATTCCCTCATGAAGATGTTCATGCTAAAATTAGAAGGGAAAGCAAGGGAATGGTATGAAGGTATGAACCCTGGTATTTTTTTTTCTTTAAAGGATTTCCACAAGGTGTTTTATGAGCATTATAAAGAAAATTCTCCATCTTTATCATTAGTTGAAAATTGTTGTGATCAGTCTAAAGATCTCATACGATACCTTGTAAATATTGATGAATATTTGGGAAATTGGCATCTTTAGGATCTATTAGAGGAAATTCATGAATTTCATGCTCAAGTTAACTGTCATAACAAACAAGAGAAGTTGGTTGAGAATGAAATCGATCAGGAAATAGAAGAAGATCCACAAAATCTCTCTAAAGGGACAAATGATGATTCATCTGATCTTTTGTGTGAGGCTCAAGAATACATTCAACCTTATGATCATTCACAAGAGAAAGAGAACAAATGTGATTCTATCCAAATAAAAAATAGAATTCCTCCTCCTTTAAACAAAGAAGAAATCAATCAGATTCTAAGAATGCAACTAGCCTCTAAAATTTTATATAAAGAAATTATTTCTATTTGTTCTACTGCTGACTTATGTACTGAAGCATTTGTCTCATGAAAAAACTACAGAACAAGTTGATATTGATGTTGTACTACCTTCTCAAGAAGACCTATTTCCAGAGAATGCCCTTAATGATGGCCTTCAGACAGAATTCAACCCACTCAATCAAGGCATATCAGGTTTGTTTAAAAACAACATAGTAGTATATAATGAGGATGCCATGTCAGATGATCATAAAGAAGGGATAAAGGTTCTTTCTCACAAGAACCCCAAGCACAATACAATGGAACAAGGAATAGTCCTGGATGAAGCTTATTATTTAAATCCTCAAGACCAGGTATTATTCGAAGATCCTTTTGCTAGTTTCTTAGAAACATCTAAAAAGGGAGTATGATATGTGTTACACAACATTTTGTCACTTTCTCTACAATCCCCATCTCGCCCATTGGAGGGTCATTTCTATGATCAATAAGAAGTGTCATGCCTTTCAAAAAGCATCATTATGTCCCTTTACATGAGAGTAAAATTCCTTCTGTTGAAAATTCCCTGAGAAAAGACTCAAAAACCCTTTTTTCTGCCTTGGTGCGGGTAACCAGTTATGCCCTCATGCCGAAGAGGAAGATTAACATTGGGCCCTGTGCCAGTTGGCGTTCTCTCCCAGTTTTCCACCCGCGCCAAGCTATTTATGGAATGTTTTTTAAAAATAGAGGTGGAGATTCCACTCCAACCACCTCGAGGATGAGTCATTGGGAGTGGTTGAACTGATAAATCACAGACTATCTCCTTTAGGTTTATGGTTTCCACCTCCTATGGGAACTTCGTAAAGGATAGGCCTCCCTCCCACCTTTGTAGGGATCCTAACCTCCTCCTTTTCCTCTATAAAACAAGCTATCTGAACTTAGAGAATTAAACATATTATAGCTGAATAACTAGAGAAGATAGAATAAGAAGGAATTACATTGAGGAAGCTTGAGTCCATGACTTCTGAGAGAGCTTGAGTCCATGCCTTCGTCTCATCCGAATTCCCTGATTAGCATCTGAGATGTGCTTTGCCTGAACCCCGTTGGAGGAGATTGCGACGTCAAAGCATTGGTTGTAACTCTTCCTTCTATTCATTTATATACATGACTATTGATTGGTTCAACTGTTGTGTTATGATGCTTGTTTAATGCAATATGTTTAGCCCTCTTTGACTGGTTAATAGCTATGAATGAAATTTTGTTAGCTTGTATGTTGTTCTTGATTCTTGTTCTATGTGCAGGTATTCAAGCATAATGGCTAATGGATTGTGACTTGCCGAGGCAGGAGCGAGAGGCCACCACTACTACAGCAACAACAACAACGTTGGATTCTGTAGAAATTTGAATAACTGTTAAATTATTTACCAAGATTGTCCTGATCACACACTATTTGAGCTTCATGCATAATACATAACCTCTTCTACTATTGATCATTAATTGTGGAAATATAAACAATCGCATGGACACATTAAAACCATAAACAATCACACATATAAACACAGTATTTATGGGAAAGCTTAAAGATGAAAACCCCAAAATATCTGTATATTATAATGATAGAGATCATGTAACAATCATTGTACAAACTCCTCACAAGCTCTTAGTACAATCTCCAATTGTTACACACTACACAAGCTCAGAACTAACAAAACACATCCTCCAATCTGCTCCACCTGTTAGCCTGCCTCTACTACACAATCCAAGATGAATAATGGCTTGATCCAAGTTCGAATCCCACCAGTATGCACTGCGCAATCATCATTGGCTTCTCCATCAATGTGTGGTGCAAACTCATGCACCAGTATAGTCACAACTAATAGTCACACTGCTCTTTCACCTACCTCTTCACTAGTCTCCACTGAAACTGTCCATGTACTGAAGTTAACTGATGTATTATTTAGTTGATTTATGAGTTAATAATTAGTGAATTAATTAACAATTAATTCACACCACTCTCACTAGTGTATCAATCAGTTAGACTAGATACAACTAGCTCAGCTATGTTTAACTCAGTTAAACTGAACATAACTTCACTAACTTCCTCAATCAACTCCACCAAACTCTGTCACATGAGTTCTAACTGAAGTCAACATGCAATAGCTCCACAAACCCTAGGAATAGCGTAATTCCTTTTGTCAGCTACATGTGCCACATCCGTGCACTTAACTGAAGTGCTCCAAGAGGATAAGATAATGTTTAGAGTCCAAATATTATTAAGAGCTAATAATATTCGACATATCTATTTTTAGACTGGCAATCTAAAAATAGATTCCGCCTAGTATGTCTAAAAATAGAAGTCCATCTATTTTTTCCGACTTGACCAACCATCCAAAAATAGCATCCTGCAACTCATAGAACATGATCCATATGTCTAAAAATAGACATAGTCTAAAAATAGACTTTGCGCCAAAAATAGCCTGCGGACCCACTTAGTGAAGGCGACTTCTTTCCACTAAGCTCATCATCTTGTTGCAATCTCAATAGATTCCAGGTAAGTCGATCTACCATGTCCCTTGTTCATTCAATAATTAGGAAGCAAAAATTTAGTGTGTCCCTTTATTTCTAGACCCACTCTAGGGCTAGAGGGATCGTCTCTGTCTGCAAAGAGGATTTACCTGCATAAAAAATTGGCGACTCCGTTGGGGATCAGTGTGAGTTTGTCGTTTCATTTTTTTGGGTCAGTTTCAATTATTGATTTAGTTATCTGCCTTTTCTGGTTTTCTTGCTTATTTTCCATCCTTTCTTCAGCTCCAGAGTGTCAAGAGTGACCTATTCTCATTAGGTTTTGGTTTTTTCTCTTTCTCCCATAGTTATCTAGCTTGGCACGCTTTTCCTCTAAACAATCGCACCAATTGGCATAGGTTTATATTTTTGCAGTCGCGCCAACCCCTGTCTGGCGTGGATTACAGCCTTACAGTCACACCAACCCCTATATCAATTGGTTTGACATCCTCGATGAGTATTTTGGGTCAATTGTGCTTGCTTCTAGGTTACTTTTTATGCATAATTATGCCTTTGGGATTGTTTTAATTACTGTTGACTTGCTTTTCTTAGTTGTTTTTCTATCTTCTTATCAGTGTTAGTTGAGGCCTTAGGGTTTCTAGGTGTCCTAGTGAACTGAGCCTTCTTTTTGAAAATCAAGTCGTCTTGATTGTTGTCAGTCCCATTTGTGGCTTAATGGCACTTAGTTTTCTTGGTATTTTGAGTGATTTCTTTGGTTGAAGAGTCATTTCGTTTTCTCGATTGGTTCTTTGCCTTATTGCTCTAAGCATAGATTACATTTCTTGTTTTGGATCATTTTGAAAACTGTCTCTTGGTTTGAAATATTGTGACATTAGTTTGAGTGCTTTCTTGTGTTTGTTTCACGTTTTATTGAGTCTTTCAATTTAGATTCCTATGCAACACTTAAGCTAGTGTTTTTTTTAATTTTTCATGTAATTAGTGCATCATGTACTTATTTTCATTGAAAAAATTAAAAAAAAACATATTTTGCATTTTTTCTTTGCATTGAAAGTGAAATACTCTTTTGTATAACTAACATCTCATTATCTAGGAAAGAGTTTCATTTTCTTTATATTCTGTTAGATTCATTAGTGGATTTCTTCGCATATTTTCATATTTTGCTTTTGTTTGAAAGATATCTATCCTTCTCATAACTAGCATTAATTGAATTGGAAATGATGTTCATTTGCAT
This sequence comes from Pinus albicaulis, assembly GCA_034641835.2. Classification (NCBI taxonomy): domain Eukaryota; kingdom Viridiplantae; phylum Streptophyta; class Pinopsida; order Pinales; family Pinaceae; genus Pinus; species Pinus albicaulis. The sequence continues at coordinate 939,543,303 of CM076581.1, read as the reverse complement.
ATAGCTTTCATTTAGGAATTTTTGAGATCCGAAATCGATAGGACCTTAAACTGAGACATAATCCAAGATCAAATTTAAAATTTATTTAATTAACCTAAGGAAGCATTGAAACCTAAAGAAACATTTTTAGTGGTCTAGGCTAGAGATGTGTTCTAGCGTCTTAAAACCTAGTAGTTGTTGCTCGCCATCTAGCTTTATACAGCGCTAGTACAGACTTGTGATCCCCGTACCATCGAGTATATAAAGGGAGACCCTTCTAGGTTGCAATCCTTTTATCCATAGGAAGCCGAGTCTACTACCTTGTAACTGTGATACACCGAACATAGCAATTAGGGAGACTACTTGCACGTATGTCAAGTCCTTGGTCATTTCTGTTTCGTTTGATCACCAAGGTGTATATGGCAGTTGACGGAAACCTGGTATACCCTCTTGCTTATTATTCCAGAGCAGTCATTTTGATATTTTCATGGCTTTTTAAAAAGAGAAGAGATCATCGAGCACTTTTCCTTTCATGCTTGTTTAAAATTGAAAGTGACTAAATTCATCTTTGGCTTGTTTCTCGACTCTTTAAAAATGAAACAACAAAACATGGTCTCAGTGTCATAAAATTAATCACCTACAATCACCTGCCCGTTAAAATTTTATTACTTGGCCTGTTTTTTTTCCTTGGTTTTGATCTTGGAGTCCTTGATTGGTTCTCCTTTTTCCTTTCTGTTTTGATATACGGTCACGGTGGCAGAACCACCAGTTTCCTCGTCCTCACTGCCTCCTAGTGGTGGTTCTTTCCCAAATGTTTCTTTTGAAACTCCTCAGTCCACTAGGTCTACTGAGTCCTTGCAACCTATTTTCCCATCTGTCTTGCCTCTTGCTACTTGATCTCCTCCTGAAGATCCAGTTGAGTTCATTTGGCCTCCTTCTAGTGCTTGGTCTAGTTTTGGGGAAGAAGGAGATTTTCCTCCTCTTACGTCGGGCTCACCATTTTTTGTTGCTGCTATACCTCTTAGTCCCCGTAGTATTTTTGAAGATCTTAGACATGGACTCGTCTAGTCCTGTTGGTAGTGAAGGAATGCCTGTTTCTACAGGAGAATATAAGCTTTTTTTGGAAGATGTCCCTCATGTTTCTACTTTTTCTTCTCCACCATCGGTGTCACTTCTGCCTGGCTATCGGTCCTTGAGTCAGATTATGTCTGGTGTTGCCTCCATTGTGCAATCCAGTATGGTAACTCCTCCTCAGAGTTCGGTCTTACCTTTGTTACAACTATCGCCTTCAACGCCTAGTTTGTCGGTTACTGTTACATCTGTTCCAGTCCAACTAACAGTCTGTGTGGCTTCATCCACACCTGTTGTTACCCATTAGTCATCAGGATCTTTTCACACTCGCAGGTCTATTTTTCTCAATCCTACGTGGCCTGTTAATCCCAACCCAGGTAGCTCACAAACCCGTGCCATGGAAATCCCGTCCACCTCTACCACACTTATGGTTTCTACCTATGTGTTTGACGAGCTGATGTTGGATATTCACCAACGTTATGCTCCTTTGACGGAGGCCATGTCTGCTTCTAGTACTGTTTCCACTACCCCTGTGATTCCTGGCGGTCTTACTTTTGAAGAATATATGTTGGTTGTTCAGCAGCAGAGTTCTTAGGGTTCTCGGCAGCCTCAAGCTCCTGGTAATCCTCTTTTTCATCACTATGATGATGTCGGTAACCCTGTTTATTCATATCCGCTTCATTATGATTAACAGGGTAATCCGATCTATTTTCCTCTTACTGATCCTTATCGTACCATTTCTCATTTTATACCTACCTTGCCTATGTAACCCTCTGGCTTGCAAGGACAATCCCCTATGGGACAACCTTTAGCTCAACAGGGATTTGCCTCTGGTCCACAAGGACAACCATACAGTTCACAAGGCCAACCTTTACAAGGGAAACCTTTGGCCCAACATGGAAAACCCTCTGGTCTTTTTAGTCAACCTTTGAATCAACCAAGACTATCTTATGCTCTTGGGGGGGAAATCTACCAACCACAGGGACAACCTGTTGCACCACAACAACATCCACATGCTCAATATGGCCTGAATTGTTTGCAACTAGGACAACCCTATAGCCTTTCTCTGGGTCAACCTGGTTATCAAGGATAATCTGGTCCATCACAACCATCGGGTCAAACTTTCCCACAAGGCCAACCCGGTGGCCCTCAACAACCAATTAAACATGCTCCTCAACCGGTTCCATTGTTTCAACAACCTGTTTTACCTGTTTATAGTCAGCCAAGTTTACCCCCTCAGCCGCCTTCTCAACCTGCTCAGTCGGGTCTGCCTGCTCAACCACAAGGCGCTTACTACCCTCAAGGTTCATATCAACCAGTATATAGTTCACCTCAAGTTCCTCACCCTCAAAATAAACCGGTCTATAATCAACCTCAAAGCCATGCTTACATTCCACAACATACTCCATACACTACTCAACAAGGACCTCAGTGGTCTACTCCGACTCAATATCTTGGTCCTCAACCCCAGTATCAACCGACTTATCCTGCTTCTAATCCCTATGATCTGAATCCTTCGAGACAGAATGTATGGGGATAAAATCCCGCTCGAACTGGGTGGAATGTACATGTAGGTCCTTATCAAAAGACCTCCGATGACTTTCAACACTTAATTACCATTTCTTGCTACGTTGGAATTACTTGATGTGTCAAAGTTGAAAAATGATCGCATTATTCATAACACGTATTGGCCTTCGGTTTCAACCAAGATTCTTGGTGATTGTCCTAAAATTTAGGGAAAGTCTGGTGAAGACCCCCAAGTGCATGTTATGATTTACCATTTGTGGTGATCCTCTAACTCTTGGGTTGACGATTCTATTAGACTCCATATTTTCTAGCGAACTCTTACTGGTGCCACTGCAAAGTGGTACATTGAGCTATCTCATGGAGTCTTCCAAGATTTCAATTATTTAGCCATGGCGTTCCTTACACATTTTCAATTACTAGTCTGTTATGATATTAGGACGCACCTCCTCACTTCATTGAAACAAGACCGAGCTACTCATATCTCGGATCATATTCATGAATGGAGGCATCGTCGTCGTATGATCAAATTTGAAATTCCTGATCAGCTTCTAACTCATTGGTTCACCACCTTCTTTGTCAATCAAATTTCTAAAGACATCGCTATGGGGACATGTGTAACCAAGGAAAAAGCCTTTTCTTCTTCCCAGTACCTTGACCTTGTGTACTCTCAGTCTAGCGCATTATATGATATCTTGCTTGATGCTCCCAGACCTGGAACTTCTAAACCACTAGTGACTCCATCCGTCGATGGTATTATTGGTTATGTGTCTCAGACTTCTCAGAAGTCTTCGTCTTCTTCAAACACTGGGAAGCCGAAGTTCGCCTCTTCCAATAATGTTTCTTCTTAGTCTACTTCGAATTATGGTTAACCTGTAGAGGTTAATGTCGTTTAGGCCAATCCTACGGATAATGCTTCTAAAGGTAAAAAGAAGGGTAAAGGTAAGGCCAAAGTCGATACCCTGAAACAGGATTCTCAGAAACCTCGTGCTGGTGATGGTTTTCAATGAAAACTGAAGTACCCTTGTTTCATTTGTGATGAAGAGAACTTCACCAAGGACTGTCCTTGATGGTCCAAAGTGAGCCAATTTCTCAAAGGCACCCACGAAACTCTGGCTGTTCTTAAAGAACCTTTCCCATCTCAGCAGACTCATATGGTAGAGCAACCTCAGTCCTCTGCCTCATTTGGCTCTCAGGTGTTCATGATGAATGGTTTTGCCACTGTTTCTATTGCTACTCGGTCGAAAGATTATATTGGATCTCGTCAGGCCACGGTTAAGGAGATCGTTGATGGTCCTCCTCCTCTGCTTGTTACTGGTCCTCTTGAAATTGAAAGGCCCAATGCTGAATCCGTTGTGTGACCACCTTCCAAAGGTGTCCTCCATAAGTCTTCTTATAATCCTAACGCTCATGTCACTCACCATTACAATATTGTTGAGGATTTGGCTTAGGTGCCATCCACGATGTCCGCGTCAGAAGTACTTCAGAGCTATCCATCACAGCGAAGAGATTTTTTATCTGGGATTGGTGGGATTGATCCTACCGATACTAGCCTTCTTGCTTTCGATCTAGAGAATTTCATTCCACGACTTTTGCATCAGAGTGCACTCATTATTAAAGTTTTTATTAATGGTCTCGACATCCATTGAGCAGTTTTGGACGAAGGTGCATCAACCTATGTCATGTCATCTTCGTGTTGGAAAGCTATTGGTTCTCCAGCCCTGAATTCATCACCAAATGCCCTAGAAGAATTTTATGGAAGAGAATCAAAACCTTTAGGTGTTCTCTCTAGTTTACCGATTACTTTGAAAGGGAAGATAGTCAATGTTGAGGTAGAAGTCATTAACGCTAAGCTCAATTATAATCTTCTCCTCGGTCGCAGTTGGACTCACGCCATGTTATATGTTCCGTCCAATCTCTTCCGTGTTTTGAAATTCTCGTATGAAGGAAAGATTGTTACTATTGATCAATTGGTTTTCTTCACCTCTTCTTCCAAGAACAACATTCCGTATGTGGATCAAATTCCTACTCCCTACAAGAGAGTAGGGCCGAGTATTTTTAAAGATCCTGCCCTCATGGGTATTTTTTCTCTTCCTCCACCGAACATTGTTTAGATTCATATGATCTCTCGGTCTGATGACCCATGGATTATTCCTTCCCCTGAAGAGATTGATTCCTTCGGAGATTCGATGCCTTTGAGTCCGATTGAGATTTATTATTGTGAACTCATTGCTGCTTCGGAACATCCGTCCTCTGATTTTTCTCCTTTGAGCATGTCTCTTGACATTTACTCTCAATCCTCCTGGCTTGGTGATTTAGATTCACCTGATCATTTTAAATAAGTGTTTCCCTCCGATGAAGCCATCGTGGAAACTATGTCTCTTGAGGATCTGCCGTGGAATGATGGTCATCATCATTCCTCATTTATGCTTGGCCTTGGGGACATGTCTACTTGCCTTGAGAATTTTGTATCTCAAGTTCCTTATCCTCCACTTCAATTGCTTGTTTTGATACATGACGTCTTTATAGAAGGTAACTTGAGTAACATTACACAGACGATGCCTATTGACATTTTCGTTAAACCGGGAATTGTCGAGAACATCCATATTGGGGTTACTTGTTCTTCTGATGAAGTCCAAGTTTATACTAGCCTTTTTCGCGAGTTCTGTGATGTATTGGCATGGTCCTACGAAGAAATGCATGGCATTGATCCTAGTATAGTGGTGCATGAAATTTCTACTTATCCAGGTTCGAAACATGTTCATCAACATCTTTGTTCGGTGCACCCTAGAAAAGCTGCCGCCACTAAAGCTGAAGTTGAAAAACTTCTTAGAGCCAGTTTTATTTATTTGATTCCTTTGATAGAATGGGTCTCTAATATTGTTCCTGTAGATAAGAAGTAGGGAAATATTTGTGTCTTTGTTGATTATCGTGATATTAATCGATCTTGTCCTAAGGATAATTATCCCACTCCCTTTATCGATCATATCATTAATGACTGTGCCAGGAGTGAGATATTTTCCTTAACAGACGGTTTTTCTGGTTACAATCATATTAAAACTCTTCTGACTAGTCAACATAAGACTGCCTTTATCTATCCTTGGGGTACTTTCACATATAAGAAGCTCCCTTTTGGCTTAAAGAATGATGGGGCTACATTTCAGCGAGCAATGTCATATGTTTTTCTCGATATTCGACACATCATTCAGCCTTATTTGGATGACCTTCCTGCTCATTCATCTAAGCACATGGACCATCTTGACCATCTTCGTCAGATTTTTCTTCGTTGTCGACGTTACAATATTTAGCTTAATTTGCACAAGTGCATCTTCTGCCTTGATTCCTTTACATTCTTAGGGTTTATCGTATCCAAAGACAGAATTCACCTCAATCCACTCAAGGTTGAGGCTATTGTTTGTGTTCAACCTAGTGTTCCTAAATTGAGTTGATTAATTGTCAACCAGGGTTGGTAAACTGCTGAAGTGTGGTGCACTATATGTGCCTAGGTATTTGTTTCTCACTACGTTGTGTTCAGTGTTTTCTGATGTTTTTGGTTTTATGGTTTTATGTTTGAAAAGGGAAAGAACTAAATGCTGGTGAAAAGAAGCTATTGGTTATATTAAAGTAGAACAAGGCCTAAACTATGGAAGGCGAACAACAATTGAAAATACTAGAACAAAGCCTAAACTATGGCTGGCAAACAACAAATTCAAAGCTTGATAATGACTTCATTGCAAAGAAATAAATCACAACATGAGCTTGAACTTATCCAATTCATTCATTAAAGATGTGTTGGAAGAGCTTGAGAAATGGACAAGTTAAGTGTAAATGAATTTGTCCTAAATAAACAATCAACTTACAATGTTACAACATCTCATCCATGGTTAAAGGTTTATTGAAACATATTTGGAAAAGAACATTTGTAGCACAATAAGATTTATACTCTAAACTAACTTCTAATTCTGTTCTGCAACTCAATTTAGCACCACTAGGCCTCACTCAAAAGTTATAGATTTCTTTTTAGAATAGTCCTTGAGAAAAGGCTTATTTGTGAAATGGTAAAAATATTGCAAAATACTCCAGGCCTTAGACTAATACTAGCTTCTATCCAGATGATTATGTATTAATATGAGGTTGGAACAAAAGAATTTTTGTAAATAATGAAGACCGTGGTATCTAAATTTAACAACTAATACAATTTAGAATGCAGTGGATAACAACTAAACTGTAATGCCAATACAGTGAGTTAAGACTAAACTAGAGTGCTACTAATCTACTTGAAGTACAGTGAACAGAGTTAAACTAAAATACCATTATCAAAGCTTTAAATGTAGTGACAGAGCTGAACTAAATTCAATCAACCTCCGGAGTGTTATGACTAAATTAACATGCAGCTAGTCTATTGGAATTCTACAGCCCATCTTGTTCAATGTGAATGATATTTTGGAAGAGTTTGTAAAAACAATTCTGGCTGTATTATTCAATGCAATTGAACATAAACATAAGATTTGAAAGAAAATACAATTAAAATATAAGATACCACAGCTGTTTCTTATTCATTGTTAATGATATTTTGGAAGAGACTTTTGTAGGAGTAAGAACGGTTGTGACACTTAGTGTAAACTAGCATAAATCATAAAATTCGAAATGAAATACAACTAAAACCTACAACACCACAGCTATGCCTTATTCATCGTGATGATATTTTGGAAGAGTTTATAATAGTAAGCCTAGCTGTGATGATCAATGTAAACAAGCATGAAACATAAACTTCAGAAACGTGCTTAAGCTAGAAATGAAAAACGAGACTAAAATACTTATCTAAACCGTATAAACAAGGCTGCTCAGGAGGCAGGGGCCCTCTACCACCGGAGTAGCATGAAAAATATACTTCAATATTGACTCAGTGCTTTCAATAAAGTGATACTTCTTGCATTAGAGAGAAATTACTTTAAAACAGAGTGTTTTCGTACTTCTGAAATCTAGCAGTCAAAATACAAAATCTAACCTTGTCCCTCGGTTTCCCGAGCCATATTTATAATAAATTTACATAACTGTCTTGAGATAACCTAGGGATAATTGTCTTTCCAAATAAAAACCAAACTAGGACTCTGATGGTGGTCACGTAATATAATTAAGGACATCTGGACTGTCCTTGTCCTATTAGGAGTCTCTTTCCTAGTTTGAGTTCCCACGTACATAACCGCCTACAGAATTCCGTTCAAACTTCATGGAGAGAAAAAATGACGAGGGAATGATGTGGAATATGCCCATATATTTTTTTCTCCAAGATGACACCTGGAACTTGCGTAGACATGAAGACAGCTACAAAATCGGCAACTAGCTACAGAATGTCTACATTCTATAGATAGATCTAGTTCAAAAAGTACTACAATGACAAAATCATAAAAACATAGCAAGTTAGTCATGATATTCATTCTTAAAGCAATTTTAACTAATTCTACTGATAATTTGAGCCTGTGATTAATAATGGACAAGGAAATGGAGTGGAATGTGGTGGAAGAAAGAACATCTTTGGAGCTCAACATACCCCCACTCCTAAGTTCTTGCATGTCCTCATGCAACTATTCCATGAACGCTGAGACCTCTGCAAGGACATCCAACCCTCTTCTCCTGCTTTGTCTGGCAATCAAAGGCCTTCTAGGCTTTCTTATGACTAACTTGAACCTCAAATTTGTGAGTGCCCTGGTTAACTTTTTATTTCTCTTCTTCAATTTTTCACTGGCCTTGTACAACTTTTTCATTTGTAGAGACAGAGTTGAATTCATATCAGTTTTCAGTTTAACCTGCTCTCTCAGAATTTCATTCTCATTCTTGATATGCCTGTTGAGTACTTCTAACTCATACCTATCTCTTATTAGCATATCAATTTCAAACTTTGGTGGGCTAGGAGTTATGTCTCTAGATTCTGAAGCTCTCCTTTCTAATGTTTCAACATAGTTGTAAATTTCTTGCTGTGCTGGATCAATTTCTGGAACTTCTTCATCAAAATCCTCCTCAGTAGGTGTTTCTTCGTCATCTATGTTTATGACTCCAGTTTTTTTAACCTCTTTTTTCTTTAGTATCCCTCTAAGTCTATGGCTCCTCCTCGGTTGAGATGGCCCTTCTCCTTTTTCTCTAGCAAATTTTCTTATTATCCTCTCTTTCTTAAGATGCTTCTTAATCTGAGTCAACTTCTCAGAAATCATTTCTTCACTGCCTTCTTGAATTTTTTTACCAGTTTCAGTTTTGGAGATTTTCCATCTTCTGCTTCTTTTTGTAGGTTTGTCTTCAGGTGGAGGTTCCTTGGGTTCCTCAAAGTGATTTCTCACTAAGAAGTCTTCCCAATTATCTCCCATTTTTCTCAAATGATGTTCAATAAAATTTTTGACTAAGCCATGGTGGTATAAGGTTGTTTCCAGAAATTGAATTCTCTTTTGAGCACTTGAGGCCATTTTCTTTAAACTTTGAAGCAAGAAAAAGGGAAAATTAAGTTCTTCTTCTAGGAAATCCATTATCAATCGAATATGATAGACATAGAAAATACCATATCTTCCTTCACAAGTGATGAATTTTTGCAAGATAAGCAACATGTTCCTCCATTTGTTCTTTAGTGTAGAGCTAGGGATACCCTTTTTAAAAATGGTAACGTCCATACCTGGTGACTTGAGTATCTGCTTCCATGCTTCGTTATGAAATTCTCTATTCTTGAACCACCTTTCTCCCTGTCTGAGAAATTCGATTGCTTTTGCAATGGAAGCTTCTGTAATGGTGAATTTAATGTCTCCTATCTCGACCTCAGCTCCTTTGAAGGATCTTGCAAACGTTTTTGTCACCTCTTTGTGAAACCCACTGAATTTTTCAAAGAATTGCAACCACCCTGCTTGTTGTAACATTTCTTTGACTTGAGGATAACCTTCCAAGTACTTAGTTCCAACCGGTTTAGTCCTCACTATAAGACCCATAACTCTGCTTTCCAACCTTCAAATTTTTGCTCCTCTGTTCACGGTGACAACGACTGTTACAGAGATGTTTTTGCCCCACAGATGTTTCCTCTATTTTACAGACTGAAATGGTTAAGAGTTGGCTATGGGAAAGAATGATATGGAGTGATTGTGGAATGAATATAATGAGGTGAGGATGATTTATATGAGTTGAAAGATATCATGGAAGAAGAGACCGTGGAGATATTTTGTAACGAATTCAAAATCATCATTAAATGCTTTGGCCTAGTGACATGACTAATCCAATCACTTCAGCACTTTAACCGTTTAGATTAAATGATGATCGAATATGGGATTTGAAATGGTGAAATAGAAGGAGTTTTAACCAAAGTTTTGCGGGAGGTTGGTTAGGCATGATCAACAAAATTAATTAAAACAACTTTTTGAATTATTCATAACTTAACTATACTAAAATTTTACATGATATGTCATCATAATCAGAACTTTTATCTTTGCCTTTCCTCTGATTTTTTTTTTTTTTTTGTGTTCTTCATATGGTTTTTTCTCTCCTGAAAATCATTAATTTTTGAGTCTTCATAACCTTCTTTATTTTTCTTGTTGTCGTGGATATGCAGGATCATTTTATTGCAGATCAGGTGATTACCAGACAGTGCTTTCAGGATCTTTCGCTGCAGAATGTCTGTTTGGCTGCAGAATGTCTAACTGGCTGCAGAATATCTAATTGGCTGCAAAATGTACCTGTAGAAGACTTGAAACATGAAATGAAATGGTTTGGAGCATGAATGGAATGTTGTATGGAATGAGTGAAGATGGATAGTAAAATATGGTGTAATGGAATATGAATGAAGTGAGTAATGGAGTGGAATGGATCACATCTTATGAAATGGAGTGAAGTATGAAAAGTGGCCTGCAATTCATGACCATGGGGTGAAATGAATGAAGTGCGGATGAATGAATGAAATGGAGTATGGATGAATGAATGAAATGGAAAAATGATATGGACCATAAGTGAAATGGATCTGCACTTATGATTTTATAACAACTGCTTGCAAAGAGAAAAACAAACTTTGAAAAGATAAAGTGTCAGAAAGATTTTGATTTTCACTCCACCTTTTCTGTATAAACATGCCAATCAGTGATTGGTTTTCATGTTTATACTTTTTTTTTTTTTTAATAATTGACTTCAGAAAATTCACTTAAGTTGATGAAGAAGAAAAAGTCTTCTTCATTAACTTCATATAACTGCTTTCCTGGAATTTCTTGACAAATTCTTCTCTTGAGAGTGGCTTATGATACAGCTTCAATCTATGACCATTCACAAGAAAAGTGACCTTCTCTTCATCTATTGTCCTGATTTTTATTGCTCCTTTGTCAAAAATTCTTATGATTTCATATGGCTGAAGCCAATGTGTTTGGAATTTACCTTGAAAATCCTTGAACTTTGAATCAAACAAGAGAGCCCAGTCACCTTCCTTGAACTTCTTTTCCTTGATGCACTTGTCATGCCATCTAGTCCTTTGCTGTTGGACTAGACTTGTTTTCTGAACTGCATCTTGTCTGATCTCATCCAATTCATTAATCTGCTCCAATCTGTGCTTTTGTGCCTCTGATAGATCAAGTCCTAGCTGAACTGCCATTTTGAAGGTTTGAATCTGGAACTCTATGGGAAACAAAACTTGCTTTCCATAAACAAGTTCATAAGGAGTATGGCCTGTTGTGTTTCTCCATGTAGTTCTATAGGCCCACAAGGCTTCAGGAAGCCTATCTACCCAATCTCTTCTACGTAAATGAACAGTCTTTGTTAGGATTCCTTCAATGACCTTATTAGTAGATTCCACTTGACCATTTGCTTGTGGATGATAAGGAGTAGATTTTCTATGCCTGATTTTGTACCTCTCCATCATTTGTTCCACTAGCATCGATGTAAATTGAGCTCCTTGATTTGTAACAATTTCCCTTGGGAAACCAAAATGAGTAAAAATATCTTCAAAAAGAAAATTAACTACAGATGCTTCATTAGCAAAAAGTAATGGCTTGGCTTCTACCCATTTGGTAACATAATCAAAGGGGTAACCAATATATATCTCTTTTGTCTTCTTAGGGCATCGAAATAGGTCCTAATCCACCAAAAGTCTTACTTTTCAAAGGTTCAATATGTACCTAAGGTTGCAATGGCATCTCAATTCGAAGGAGAGACGTAGCCTACCTGAGAACGTCACACCTTTTGACATACTTTAACATCTTTAAACAAGGATGGCCAATAATATCCTAAATGAAGGATCTTATAGGTCATTCTCATCCAAAGAAAGGTCCGCCAAGGTGAAAGAGGAATGTCATGCTTTGAGAATCTCAGGCATCTCATCTTCCCGAACACATCTCCTAATGATAAAATCTGGGCCTGTCTTGTACAACTCATTAGCAACCCATGAATATTTTGCACTGTCATAAATGTTTTTTATTTTGTCTCTTGCATTCATTATTGAAGGAAATTTTCCTGAAACTAAATAATTAGCAATGTCAGCAAACCAAGGAGTTTGGGTAGAAATTGCAAAAAGATATTCATCAGGAAATTGATCTTCAACTGGAGTGTCATCTTTGATGTTTTGGAGTCTAGATAGGAAATCAGTGACTGTGTTTTGTTTTCCAGGCCTATCTAGAATGGTAATATTGAATTCTTGTAAAAGAAATAACCATCTTATAACTCTGCCATTAGTAATTGATTTGTTCATTAAGTATCTAATTGCAAAATGATCTGTGTGAACAAAAGTTTCATAGTCTGTTATATAGTGTCTAAATTTGTTTATGGCATGAACGACAGCTAAAAACTCTTTTTCAGTTACAGTATAGTTTAACTCTGTAGGAGTCAATTTTTTACTGGTATAGTAGATGGCATAAGGAATCAGGTCTTTTTGTCCCAATACTGCTCCTAGAGTTGTATCTGAGGCATCTGTTGAAATATGAAAATGTAACTTCCAGTTAGGTCCCCTTAAAATAGGTGCTTCAGAAATTTTTGTTTTCAGGGTCTCAAAGGCTAACTGCCAATCAAAATTCCATTTGAAATCACAGTCTTTGGTAAGTAATTTGAAGAGTGGAGATTCTATCTTGGTGAAGTTTTCTATAAATATTTGATAATATCCTATAAATCCAAGAAAACTCCTAACATCTTTTTGACAACTTGGAATAGATAAGTTAGAGATGACTTCAACTTTTGACTCATCAACTCTAATCCCATCCCCTGAAATGTGATGTCATAAAACAATTCCTTCAGTAAACATCATAAAACACTTCTCATGACTAAGTGAAAGATTTTATTTTTTACATCTTTTTAAAACTTTTTCCAAGTTTTCTAAGGCTTCTTCAAATGTGTTTCCATAAACTGTGAAATCATTCATATATACCTCTACACAGTCATGTATTAGATCTGAAAAAATTCCTAGTACTGCCCTTAGAAATGTTGCAGGTGCATTGCATAATCCAAATGGCAATACTCGATAAGCATAGGTACCCCAAGGACAAGTAAATGTGGTTTTGTCTTGGTCCTCAAGTGCTACTTGAATTTGATTATAACCACTAAACCCATCTAGAAATGAGAAGTACTTTTTGCCAGCTAAGGTATCTAACACCTGATCTATGAAAGGTAGGGGAAAATGATCTTTAAGAGTAGCTTTGTTTAATTCTCAGTAGTCAATACATACCCTCCATTTACCATTTTTCTTTGGCACAATTACCAAAGGATAAACCCACTGACTATCTGAAATAGGATAGATAAAGTTGACATTCAACAATTTCTGCAATTCTTCTTTAACAATCTCCCTAAGATTTGGATTCATCCGTCTTTGAGGTTGTCTGATTGGTTTACAATTTTCCTCTATATAGATGTGATGAGTGCAAGTATTGGGGCTTATCCCTTTCATGTCAGTGTACTCCCATGCATATGCAGAAGAATGTCTCTGTAATACTTTGACTAACTCTTCTTGTTGAGATTTTTCTAGGTTCTTGTTTATGTTCAAAGTTTTGCCTGGAAATATCTCACTTGTAGAGTTGCCAAATTTATCCATAGAATGAAGAGACATCTGTCTTGATGACAAAAAATCAATATTGGATCCCTCTTGAAATGATTCATGTTTGTGTTCTGGAGAGGATTCAAAGTTTTCTAGAGTATTCAGAATTTGATTATCTTCACTAATTTCTGAAATTGTGAAGAGTGGTTGTAAATCTTCTTCATCCTCTATCCATTTAGTGTCATCTAGATCTGTAATTGTCCTAGCTGGAGGATATAAAGTGAATTTCTTAGTTGAACTACCATCAGAGATGTACATATCACCGGATCTACAACTAATAAAAGCATCAGCTGTAGCCAACCAAGGTCTTCCTAATATAACAGGATGTCCTCCTATATTATTCTTAGGAGTTAGGATCATGAAATCCACAGGGTACTCCCAAGAATCTAGGGACACTGGAATGTCTTCTATTACCCCATCAGGTTTGATCACAGATCTGTCTGCTAATTGTAATAATGTGGGTGTAAAGATAAGATTAGGAAGTTTCAGTTTATCCATGATTTGTCTACTCATGATATTGATTGCTGCTCCTAAATCAATGAGTGTGTTTTGGATCTCAATTCCATTGATGTGAATTTTAACAATTGGATTTCCTGGGTCTAGATACTTTGGAATAGCAATCTTACCCATCATGATATCTGCTATTTTTCCTGCCAGTTGAATTTTCTTTGTCTCTCTTATTATTTTTCTTGTTTTCTTCATGCTCAACTCCTTTATTTTCTTTGCTAAAATTGGAATTTCCTTGATAGCTTGTAATAATGGAATCTTAATACAGAAATTTCTTAGCTCATCTAGGAAATCATAATTAGGCACCATAATTTGTTTTTCTACACCTCTATCAATTTGTAATCTTTCTGGAAAGGGAGGTGTAGGAGTAGATGTTAATGGCTGCTCTAATACAAGAGTTGAAATTATTGGTTCTTTTTGTTTTGATTTTTCAATGTTTGGGTCCTAAAAAGATGTGTCTTCTTCAAGACTTTTATTTTCCCGTAGAGAATCTTCCTCAGAGTTATCTTGTTCTTGTATGATCACAGAAGGTTTCCTCTTTTTAAGTATTCTTCCAGACCTAAGTTGAACATCACTAAGGTCTGAAGGAGTAATTAAATAATTTGGAAACTGTTGGCCTTCTATCATGTATGTGTTCTGAGGATTTTTATTGTTGGGGTTTGGTATGGGTTGAGCAGGCAACTGATTTGATTTCTGAGGAAATGGTAATGGAAGCGGTTGATTTTGATGTTGTGGATTTTGAGGATTATGTTGAGGATTTTGAGGAGAAAAATGTGGGTATGGTGGATAGGATGGTGGATATTGATAGTACTGGGAATATCTTCCATAGGGATTTTGTGCTCCTTGTGCCCAAGCTTGAGATTGATTTTGAAATTGGGGCCAAGGTTGCTGCCAAGAATTCCAATTTGGTGGGGGTTGATTATACATTTGATCATGAAATCCTTGTGTTTGAGGTCCTTGCCAAGGCCTTCTAGAGACAAAATTGAGATATTCTGTGGAACTTGTAGGAGCATCTTCTTGAAAGACAGCTTTAAGACCAGGAAGTGAAGGAAAACTCTTGGTCTCATGTTTTTCTGAACAAATCACACAGGTCTCTACAACTTTTGCATCCAAAGGACATTCTCTCAAGGCATGATTCTTTCTACGTTTGGGACAAAAGATTGCTAAAGCATCAGATTCAGATTTTTGCTTGTTTTGTAACTTAAGGGTGTCTATTTGTTCACTAAGACTCCATAAGATGTCAGATTTGAATTCATCAAGTATATGCCCTATCTCTTCCCTACTTACTGTCCCAGAAGCAGACTTACTTACCCTTGCAAGAGCAGGGTCTCTTGGTCCTTTCACAGTTTTAGATTTTCCTCTTGAAAGGTTGATACATAACTCAGATATTTCAGGTAATGTGAGCTGAGATGTATCCCCTTTTCCCATCATGTTAAGGATATCCAACCATTCATCCCTAATTGTCTTCAACAAGAGAGCTTTTAAGGTGTCTTGGTCTAAGTTTTCCATTTTTGCTCTTTTGATGTTGTAATGAAATCTCTCCAACAAATCTTCCAGGTTTTCATCCTCTTTTTGTATCATCTTGAACACTTCCTCCTTATGATTGACTAGCATACAATAATCCAAATACCTTTCTAGAAATGCTTGTTTCATATCTTCCCACGTCCTAATAGAACTGTTGATCAAACTCATAAACCACTTCAATGCTGCTCCTTTCAATGTTGAAGGAAATAGTTTAAGTTTTTGAGCATCTTGTAAGTAGTCATAATTTCTACATAGGACTTCAAATTCAAATAGGAAGGTTTCAGGATCTTCAGTTTTAAGTCCATAGAAGTTTGGAAGGACAGAGGGTGAAATTTTTTTCATAGCTATATTGGTTTCTTCATCTACTATAGGAAACCCAAAAGAGCTTCCCATTTCTCTTCTACCTCTTCCTCTACCTCCTTCTCCTCTACCTCTACCTCTACCCCCTCTAAATAATGTGTGTTCTCCATTAAAGACTCCTCCTCCCCCTTCTTCTGCCATAGTTGATTCTTCTGTGGAAGTGGAAAATTTTGTGTCTCTAGCAGGGATCCTTGAATTTTCTTCTAAGATAGGTTCAGTGGATGAAGTGGAAGGTATTTCTAATGGAATATCTGATCTTAAGTCTTCTGGAAGTCTAGGATCAGTAAAGGATGGAATGTGGGTCTGAGTTAGAGGTGTGCTGGCTCTAAGTCCTGATGAAACAAGTGGTGTTCTAGGAATCAAAATTTTGCTTCTGCTTCTTATGAATCTACCCCTTGAGTCTCTCTCTCTCTACGCATATCATTGTTTTTGGGAGTATAAGAAACAAGGCTACCTAGTTACACTTCCCCGGCAACGGCGCCAAAATGTTTGTGCTCAACCTAGTGTTCCTAAATTGAGTTCATTAATTGTCAACCAGGGTTGGTAAGCTGCTGAAGTGTGGTGCACTATATGTGCCTAGGTATTTGTTTCTCACTACGTTTTGTTTAGTGTTTTCTGATGTTTTTGGTTTTATGGTTTTATGTTTGAAAAGGGAAAGAACTAAATGCTGGTGAAAATAAGCTATTGGTTATATTAAAGCATAACAAGGCCTAAACTATGGAAGGCAAACAACAATTGCAAATACTAGAACAAAGCCTAAACTATGGCTGGCAAACAACAAATGCAAAGCTTGATAATGACTTCATTGCAAAGAAATAAATCACAACATGAGCTTGAATTTATCAAATTCATTCATTAAAGATGTGTTGGAAGAGCTTGAGAAATGGACAAGTTAAGTGTAAATGAAGTTCTCCTAAATAAACAATCAACTTACAATGTTACAACATCTCATCCATGGTTAAAGGTTTATTGAAACATATTTGGAAAAGAACATTTGTAGCACAATAAGATTTCTACTCTAAACTAACTTCTAATTCTGTTCTGCAACTCAATTTAGCACCACTAGGCCTCACTCAAAAGTTATAGATTTCTTTTTAGAATATCCCTTGAGAAAAGGCTAATATTATGAAATGGTAAAAAGGTTGCAAAATACTCCAGGCCTTAGACTGATACTAGCTTCTGTCCAGATGGTTATGTATTAATATGAGGTTGGAACAAAAGAAGTTTTGTAAATAATGAAGACCGTGGTATCTAAATTTAACAACTAATACAATTTAGAATGCAATGGATAACAACTAAACTGTAATGCTAATACAGTGAACTAAGACTAAACTAGAGTGCTACTAATCTACTTGAAGTACAGTGAATAGAGTTAAACTAAAATTCCATTATCAAATCTTGAAATGTAGTGACAGAGTTGAACTAAATGCAATCAACCTCTGGAGTGTTATAACTAAATTAACATGCAACTAGTCTATTGGAATTCTACAGCCCATCTTGTTCAATGTGAATGATATTTTGGAAGAGTTTGTAAAAACAATTCTGGCTGTATTATTCAATGCAATTGAACATAAACATAAGATTTGAAAGCAAATACAATTAAAATCTAAGATACCACAGCTGTTTCTTATTCATTGTTAATGATGTTTTGGAAGAGTTTGTAGGAGTAAGACCGGTTGTGACACTTAGTGTAAACAAGCATAAATCAT
Source organism: Pinus albicaulis (assembly GCA_034641835.2). Taxonomy (NCBI): domain Eukaryota; kingdom Viridiplantae; phylum Streptophyta; class Pinopsida; order Pinales; family Pinaceae; genus Pinus; species Pinus albicaulis. The sequence goes on along the minus strand of CM076581.1, from coordinate 939,525,603 downwards.
AAAATTCGAAAGGAAATGAAACTAAAAACCTAAAACACCACAGCTATGCCTTATTCATCATGATGATATTTTGGAAGATTTTATAAGAGTAAGTCTAGCCGTGATGATTAATGTAAACAAGTATGAAACATAAACTTCAGAAACGTGCTTAAGCTAGAAATGAAAAACGAGACTAAAATACTTATCTAAAGCATATAAACAAAGCTGCTCAGGAGGCAGGGGCCCTCTACCACCGGAGTAGCACACAAAATATACTTCAGGATTGACTCAGTGTTTTCAATAAAGTGATACTTCTTGCATTAGAGAGAAATTACTTCAAAACAAAGTGTTTTCGTACTTCGGAAATCTAGCAGTCAAATACCAAATCTAACCTTTTTCTCGGTTTCCCGAGCTACATTTATAACAAAATTACATAACTGTCTTGGAGATAACATAGGGATAATTTTATTTCCAAATTAAAATCGAACTAGAACTCTGATGGTGGTTTCGTAATATGATTAAGGACATCTGGACTATCCTTGTCCTATTAGGAGTCTATCTCCTACTTTGAGTTCCCATGTGCATAACCACCTACAGAATTCCGTTCAAACTTCGTGGAGAGAAACAAATGATGAGGGCATGATGTGGAATATGCCCATATGTGTTTTTCTCCAAGATGACACCTGGAACCTGTGTAGACATGAAGACAGCTGCAGAATCGGCAACTAGCTACAGAATGTCTGCATTCTGTAGCTAGTTCTAGTTCAAAAAGTACTACAATGACAAAATCATAAAAACATAGCAAGTTAGTCATGATATTCATTCTTAAAGAAATTTTAACTAATTCTACTGATCATTTGAGCCTATGATTAATAATGGACAAAGGAAATGGAGTGGAATGTGGTGGAAGAAAGAACATCTTTGGAGCTCAACAACTATTATCAATCTCCCCTCTCCGTCCTCATTACTTCAGTTGCAGAGTTTGTAAGGTAAGGCTAATTTTCTACGTTGTTTTATAACTAAATATGTAGAAGTGGCTAGAGGATACACGCAATTATTAAAGCAGGGTGTCCCATTCTGTTGGGATGAAATTTCTCAAAAGTCCTTTGAGGCCCTGAAGATGTTGCTTGTCAACACTCCTCTATTGCGTCCTCCTAACTACCATCGTGATTTTTCCCTTTATTTAGCTGCCGCCTTCAGTATGATTGCCATGGTTTTGTTACAAGACGATGATTACGGTAATGAGCATGTTATTTATTACTTTTCTCGTAACCTTCTTGACCCTAAGACGCGTTATGCACATGTCGAGAAGTTAGCGTTAGCTGCGGTTCAAGTCGTTCAGCGTTTTTGTCATTATATTCTTTTGTGTACAGTGACTGTGATTTCTGATTGCAACCCCATGACCTACATATTGTCTCGAAATTGCTGGGGGGAAAATACTCAAAGTGGATTGTCATCCTCCAAGAGTTCGAATTAGAATTTATTGCTGCCAAGTCGAAGAAGTCATTAGTCTTTGCTGATTTGATTTGTTCCCTCCCTTCAGACTCTCCTCCGTCTCGTTCTGAGGAATATATTCCAGACGACACACTTTTCTTGATTAGCACCCTCAATCCATGGTACGGTGATATCATCATTTACTTCTAGACTTCTACTTTCAAATATGAGTTGACGAAGGATGCCCACCGATGCATCCGTCATCAATCTCAACCTTATCGTATAGTCGGAGATACTCTTTATCGTGTCTGAGTGGATTACATTCTTTGTCGATGTTTGACCATCGAGGAAACTGAGAAAATCCTCAATGATTATCACAGTGACGCTTGTGGCGGTCACGTGTCTAGTTATGCCACTGCACAAAATATTATTCATGCTGGTTATTTCTGGCCTTCTATCTTCAAAGACTGCATTATCGCAGTTCATAAATTTCATGATTTCCAGGTTTATCAATGCAAGATGTGTGCATTGCCTGTTCCTCTTCATCCTATCATTACCGTTGGTCCCTTTTTGAAGTTGGGCATCAATTTTATGACGTGTAACCCTCACTTGGCTGGGGGGCATGCTTATATTATCTTAGCCATGGAATACTTCACCAAATAGGCCGAAGCAACACCTACACTTGTTGCTGACGGTAATACAACTACTCAATTCATATTCAATCATATCATTGCTAGGTTTGGTGTCCCTCAAGCCATCGTCACCGATTATGGTTCCCATTTTCGGCATTACATGGTTGCCGAGTTGACTTCTAAGTTGGGTCTGCGTCACGACAACTCAACGCCATACTATCCTCAGGCTAATGGCCAGGTTGAAGCCGTAAAAAAGTTTCTTGTTACCATGCTTCAACGTACGATTGGGATCCATAAATCTAATTGGAATCTCATGTTATTTTCACCTCTTTGGGCATACCGAACCTCAATTAAGAGTGCAACCGGATTCACCCATTTTTAGTTTGTTTATGGTCTGGAAGCTACTCTTCTGATTGAATGTGAAATACCTTCACTCAAGTTGGCTGTTGAATTACTGCCGAACACTTCACCTGAAGAAGAGTGTCTCCTTTATCTCGAAAGGTTAGATGAAACCCACCACTTTGCTGCTTTGGTTATCGAAGCACATAAAAAGTGGGTCAAAGCTCATTTTGACCAATCAGTTACCCCTCATTCTTTCGTTGGAGATCTCGTTTTCTTGTATAGCTGGGGGCATGTAAATTTCAACCCATGTGGCATGGGCCTTACATTGTTAAACGTGTATTTCAGAATGGGGCCTATGAGCTCATTGATTACGAAGGTCATCCATTAGAACAACCCAGAAATGGGTTATATCTCAAAAAGTATTATGTGTGAGTCATTCATGCATGACTTGTGTACATAGGTGTTTTTTCATTTTTGCACATGTTTTGATTTGATGTGCTTTGCAAGAATTTTCCTACTTATTTGGGTCTTGCTTATTTCGTGCAGATGTCTACTATCCCTTATGTCGGTTTCGCATATGGTGCTTCCTGCAGTACCAGGAACTTGTCTTCGGTAGCCTGGGTAATCTATGATCCTGCTGGTGAATTGGTAGAAGTACAGGGTATTTTTCTAAGACGAACTACAAACAATGTCGCTAAATATAGTGCTATCCTTGAACTATTAACCGAGGCAATCAATCTCGGCATACACGAATTGCTTGTAAATCTAGATTCACAGCTTGTTGTTCTGCAATTCAATGGTCATTATTCAGTTAGAAGCCGATACATTTTGAGATTGTATTTACGTATTCTTTTGTTGAAAATAAATTTTGATTTTATGACATATCAACATATTCCTAGACAAATGAATGCATTAACTGATACAGTGGCTAACATTGTATTAGATAGACATTTGCGTAATTTGTAAAATCATCATCATGTGAAAAAGATCCATAAAGGAAAATAACTATATATATATATATATATATATATATATATATATATATATATATATATATAGTGTGTTTTCATCAGTGTGAATTATACATTCAAAAAATATGTTTTTTTCTGTTACATCCTGAGACCTATGTCTCTTAAAAATGTAGGTATAAAGCCTCGGTGTCTAATTGGCGTGATGCTCATGGTAGCATATCACTGCCTGTATAAGCCACCTCAGCAAGCAGTGAATACAGCTTGGCACCTCGACGGTATGTCTCTGGTAGGCGCAAGGAACATCGTCGAATCGTGCATAATCCAGGACTCCATGTGTGATCCCCTCTAGGTTGCGCACGAGCTCCTCTTCTTCGCTTCCCTCACCATGAGGGTAGAAATCACGACGAATTTGCCTCACTATCAGCGACATACCTGCGGGTCTCTCTGGGCCGAAATCTGCAAATACACAGATTTAATGTTCGAACATACATAGACAAAAAAATTCACAATACTCATGAAAATTAAAAATGATACTTACCCAAATATTCGTCCCAATCCTCTCCCTCCAGGAGTGGGAGGTCTGGATCACTAGTAAAATCTATACCAGAGTAGGGTCAGTCCTCCATGACGATCAACTGTCGACGAAGCCAATCAAAGAACTCCAGTCTCTAGGAAATCTGCTGATTGCCCCCTACCCTTGGCATTAGAGCCGCCCATTGGGACATCCGTGGTTCTCTCGCTGGTGGTGTTGGGACTATGACCTCCTGATGCTGAAAAATTGGTAGCCGTTCCAGGAAGAATGATACCAGGACATACCCATAACCAAATTTCTTCAATTTTCCTTTCTTGCATTTTGTTAGCTGGCATTTCATGTTTATTGTGACGACCTCTAGCCAGTTGTAGATGATCGGTGTCAAATATTCTATAGCAAGAAGCAGCTATGTTTTTGTTGCTTCGTGCAGTGCTTGCGATCCTGTAGCTCGTGTAATGATTTGTAGCACTACTTTTAGTGCTAGGTCTGGGATAGTTTGGATATAAAATTTCCCACTCGATGTTCCCTTTTGTGCCCCTCGACATACTCTTTCCATCACCATGGACATACTCTCCATGCAAGGCTGGGTACCGGTTAGGATCAGTGTTGCTCCCCTCCGTGACAATCCTATGATAAAGTAGACATCAAAAACATCAATCTCAAGTTCCTGATCTCGAAGGATGAAATTTTCTTGGTCCTCATCCCATATGTTGATCAAATATTATAACAGCTCTAGTTGGGCATGGAGACACGGTGTCAAGAAGAACTTCTTCAGTCCACAATCCCTGAGAGCTTCCATGCATCTCTCATTTTCCATGGCAAGCTCTTCTTCTTCGATGTGTTCCCGTTTTTTCCATTCTATCACCATTTTTGCTGATTTTACCTGTAAACACATTCATATGGATGGTATTAGCCTTTTTGAAGAATGAATTTGTGAATAATTGGGGCTTGCGACTTGAATTGTGCATAAAAAATGGTTTGTGCCATTGGTGCGACTGTTTCCCAAACAGTCGTGCCAATGGGCACGCCCTAGTGTGAATAATTGGGTGGTTGGCACGACTCCGTGCCTGAAACCTGCGCCAACTGTCGTGCCCTAATTTTCATATTTCCTCCCGCAACATTCAAAATTGGAAGTAGTAGGTACTAAGAAATGACTCAAAGTGAAGAGAGAGATCTCGGCTCTTACCTGGAACTAATGAATTTGAGATTGGTCTGATGGATTGTCTGCTATTGTCGCCACAAAATTACATAGTAAAATGGGTAACTATTCACTCCACAAGAGGTAAAAAGTGAAAAGTAATTATTTTTACCATTTTTGGCATTTTATAACGTTTTTCAACCCTAATTAGGTTTTAAGACATGTTTTTTGATTATTTTATTTTCGAAAAATGGGTTTTACACGTGCCTCTTGTGTAGCAACAGGTTTTCAGAACATAGTGATGGAGTAACGAGTTACATTTTATAATTTTTCAAACTCAGTAAAAACACTAAAAATTCACTGTTGGAGTCATCTTTCAGCTTTTTTCTCACTCTCAAACTGAAAAGTTTTCCAAGACTCCTGTCTTTTCGAACTTGTTAAATGGCTGCGAAGCGATATCTACTCAATATATGTTTACCCCTTTTTCAGGTTTGGATAGATTATTTACGAAAAAGGAATACCTTAGCCTATCGCGACTAAGAGGTTCTTTCATATATTTTTTTCTACCTTTTCGAATTTGAGAGAATATTTACGAAAAAGGCCATGATGGAGTTTTCTTTTCTGCCTTATTTTCAAACTCTCTAAACATGAAAAGATACCAAGTTCTCCCTTTGTCAGACTTGTTAAACCTTGATGACATCTTATTTCGTCGCCATGACGTTACTTGAGCTCCTCCTTCCTAGGGATCATAAAATGTACTAGGTTGGATTTGTCCAAAGGAAAAATTTACAGCGCAAGCATATGCTATCCCCTTCAAGCTTGTTTTAAAAAATAATTGGGGTACTCGCCAGAAATGGTGGGGAAAAATGGAACCAAGTTTTAGTTATGTTGGCAATATGTCGCTCTTGAACATGGCACTTGTTTGCATTCGTGTTGGGTTGGGGACATCTCATTTCATCATTTTTGCCTCCATGGGTTTGGGTAATCTCTTTGACCTCTCATCTGCTCTTTTGCTCATCGTCATGACCTCAGATCCTTTGATGTCAAATACTGCCAAATCTAGTGTCGTGCTGCTCATATGTTCAAGAGAAGTTTTCCTCTACAGTTTTCAACCTCCCTCTGATTCTCTGTTGGTCCTGTTTCACTACTATCATGTTCCTCTATCTCGTATCGATGATGTGGGAAACGTTATAGCCCACCTTTGATCAGGTCACTTCCTTTCAACTTCAACTCACTATCCAAGAATTTGATCTAGAGATTCTGTTCTGGTACCTTGGAGCCTGCATGCCTTAATGGTAGGTTTTTCGCATTAGACGCAAGGTCCACATCATTAGCCTTCGAATGAGTGATTTTTCAGATGTTCGACTCCGGATCACTATTCACATTCAGTGGATTGTACCAGTTATACCTTGAGAGCCATTTTCATTATTGGTGGTTTCTCTCGTGCCTGTTAACAACTTTCATCATTGGCTAGTAATCAGGCGATTTTCTTGCATGTTCGACTTCAGCTCATATATTCGCATGCTTGAATTTGTACTTGTTCGGGTTGAGATGGAGCACAAGACCTTGGATTTTGTCTGATAAAATCCAAGTTGTGAATTTTGGTGGAGTATCATGACTTATTGCATGACTCTTTTGATTAAATGGTTGCAACCATACCTAAGTCTATTTGTTGATCCTTACTGTTGGATGGCTGTGTCCATACCTCGGATCTTAGTTTTTATATATACTCTATTATGGATGGTTGCACCCATACCACATGTTCATGTATCATAGATATTGGTTGTATTAGTAATTTCAGGTTTTCCGATAGCAGTGTTTGGTTCGAACACATTCTCATAAAACATTTCGCCCCTCCCTCTCCCTTGGACCTCATGCTTTAGGGGGCATCTGTTACATAGCATTTTGGCACTGTCCCTGCAATCCCCATCTTGCCCATTGGAGGGTAATTTCTGTGACCAATAATCAGTGTCATGCCTTGCAAAAACCATCATTGTGTCCCTTTACATGAGAGTAACATTCCTTCTATTAACAATTCCTCGAGCAGAGACTCAAAAACCCTTGTCTTTACCTTGGTGTGGCTAATTAGTTATGCCCTCGCACTGAAGAGGAAGATTAACACTGGGCCCCACGCCAGCTGGTGCTCTTTCCAAGTTTTCCACCTGCGCCAAGCTATTTATGGAATGTTTTTTAAAAATAGAGGCAGAGATTCTACTCCAACCACCTCGAGGATGAGTCATTGGGATTGGTTGAACTGATAAACCATAAACTACCTCCTTTAGGTTTATAGTTTCCACCTCTTATGGGAACTCCCTAAAGTATAGGCCTCCCTCCCACCTTTGTAGGGATCCTAACCTCCTTTTCCTCTATAAAAGAAGCTATCTCTCTTAAAACAAGCTAGCTGAACTTGGAGAATTAAACATATTATAGCTGAATAAATAGAGAAGATAGCATAAGAAGGAATTACGTTGAGGAAGCTTGATTCCATGCCTTCGTCCCGTCCGAATTCCTTGACAAGAATTTGAGATGCGCTTCGCCTGAACCTCGCTATAGGAGACTGCGACGTCAAAGCATTGGTTTTAACTCTTCCTTCTATGCATTTATATACATGACTATTGTTTGGTTCCACTGTTGTGTTATGATGCTTGTTTAACGCAATATGTTTAGCCCTCTTTGACTAGTTAATAGTTATGAATGAAATGTTGTTAGCTTGTATGTTGTTCTTGTTTCTTGTTCTATGTGAAGGCATCCAAGCATAATGGCGAATGGATTGTGACTTGCCGAGGTAGGAGCAATATCCCACCACTACTACAGCAACAACAATAGTGTTGGATTCCAGATAGGTCGACCTACCATGTCCCTTGTTCATTCAATAATTAGGAAGCAAAACTTTAGTGTTTCCCTTTGTTTCTAGACCCACTCTAGGGCTAAAGGGATCGTCTCTATTAGCAGAGAGGATTTACCTACATAACACTATGCCATGAATGGTTTGTTGCAAAGATTAAAGAAAATTTTGAGAACTGTCGTTCAAAAGCAGGTAAGATAGGAATGGCCTTTTTGTTTTTTTAGCATACTCAAAGGGCTGAACAAGAATCAATCATGTAGTCATTTACTTGATTGGTTGCATTGGATAAGGGAGTTCACTTAATGAATATATACCTCCAAGTTAGATTAGGATAGGTAGGTATGAAAAAGAGCTCTTAAATATTTGATCATTTTTTTCAGTTTTCAGTTTCAGGTTGTTTATTTAGGCTCAAGATCAAGTATGTTTCAAACCTCGGTTTTTAGTAAGAATGGGTTTCAGTTTTTGAAGGTCACAACCATAAAAGTTGCAACAGATCAAAATTAGAGAGTGAAAATCAGCCAAATAAATCAGGCTACTAGTCTACAAAGTTCTTTACACCTCCTAAAGGAGGTGCCTTCCCCAGTTGGAGCCACTGTTAGTCTCTTGTATTTCTACAGTATCACCAGATGACTATTTATTTTATATTTTATCCTAAAAACAATATACCCCGACTCTCATTTATTTTCAAAAATCTCACTGCCTTCATTATTTTTTATCTAAACTCTCCATTACCTTTCATTTTACCTTATATGACACCCCCATACTTCGAAATCCCATTTTTAACCCTTTTTCTCCTTCTTAAACCCGTCCCCTTTACTCATTTCCCTTTCCTTTTTGTTTAAAACAATGTAAAAACCCATTTTTACATTGTTTTTAAATGAATTTAGTATATTAGGCCCCTTTGATAAAACTCTGTTTATTTAAAAATCCCCTGACCCCTATTATATAAAATACCAGACTCACCTTTATATTTAAACGCCTCCGCCTTATACTATTTCCCCGCTCTAATACACCCTGGGCCCCACTATACATTATTACCCGCCATCCTTATTGAAATGTCACACTAACATTTAAACTTCCATTTCATTTAAATCTTGGCCACACCTATCAACTTGACTCGTACTCTATCCTTCACCTGACCACCATCCGATATCCATCTCTTGATCCAACGTTCCACAACCCGTTTCACACTTCCAATTTCCCTTCATTTAAACACCATAGGGGGTTGTGAAATGGGTAGTTTCGCAACCCTCCCTTCCACCACGTGTCTCTATCTCGCTTTATCGCATTCCCCAAAACTAAACCACCTAACCACTCTTGCACCGCACGATAAACCATAAACCACCTCTCTGTTTACTTCTCAGTCCCACCTCTTACCATCCATCCCGAACTCCGACAGCCATCTGATCTCCCTCATCCAATCCAACGACCTACATGCCTTGTTGCACTCCCTGCCTATCCACCTCCTCCAAATACTTACAAGGTATGGATTCAAATGATTTTCTGCAACAGAATATTCTGAGTGAAAGAACAGACAAAAGCAGGAAAGAGGCAGTCAGGATAAAGACAAAAAAAGGGATAAAAAATGCAGTTAAAGGAAAGGTGATACAGTAAGGGAAAAGTCAATTTATAGTGACAGAAAGGGCAGATAAAGACAAGTTAAAGTAAAGAAAAAAGTTAAGGAAAACGAAGTATAGATATGTACATATTAGGGCAGTTTCAAGGTTTAAAGAAAAATCAGAGAGCAAATCAACGAGGAAAGCAAAGCCAGATATCAAAGATCACTCAGAATTTACCTCTTCTCAACCACTCTTGACACCTATAGCCTAATTTTTATTTAATGAAGGTTGCTACAGTTAATATTTCAGTCAAAGATATTTTATCATAAATTCAGAAGTTATTGTAAAAGTTAATTTTGAAGGAAATTAGTCAAAGATATTTTAAAATTTTGGCTCAATAGTTAATTTGAGAGTTATTACTACATTAGGTCTTTTAGTGATATTTTTGGCTTGGGCCTTACATGGTCTCAATTTTCAAAACTTCATTTACTCCGTAGTAAATGAAAATCTATCACCTTATATTAGGGCAACCTCCTCAGTTGTAGTTAAATACTGCACGTATTTTCATTATCAGTTGTTGGTTGTTGGGTTGGACATCATTTAGATTATGAGTTACAAATACTATTTCATTAGAGAACTATAACTATTTTTATTTGGACATCAATAATACAAGAAATTTCATAGGATCCTTGAGATATTTTAATGGTGATTTTATCCCTCTTTTGTTAATGTTTCTCCTTTGTTTTTCATACTGTACATCAATCTCCCTGATAGCAGAAAAATATTTTAGATTAAGATATGCTTCATGATCACCTTAATTATATCTGTTACTGTTATCTCAATGTTTTCCTCTACAAAGTATAACCAAAGAATTCTTAACTGCTCTTTAGTTTAACCTAGTTGTTATATTAAGGTTTCCTTTTGAAGTTTAACTCAATAATTCTAAACTTCTCTTTAGTTTCTCTGAAACTGTTATCTTGAGGTCTTTCTTATGAAGTTGAGTTAAATAATTCTTAACTTCTCCTTACCTCCACTGAATTTTCATCTTAAATGTTTTCCTCTAAAGACCTAAATGTAGAATTCAGAGATTGTCTACTCTGCAATGATGTTGAAGTATAGTTAAATAATTCAGAGATTTTATGCTCTTTAGCTTTACCTAAACTCACTATCATCTCATATTCATCTTGCCAAAGAGATCCATTTGATATAGTTAGCTTTCCCTGTGAAAAACCTTGAAAAGTTGATGTACAATGTAACCCTTTTATCAATCCATAGCCCAATGGATTAATCTTCCCACATTATATCTATCCAACCAAACAATCAATAAAAACAAACAACCCCAATATTCATAACTAGCCTAAAATTAGAAAGTATAATCATCAAGCTAAATAAGTAAATCACAAATACAGAGAGAGCCCTCTCCGAGCCCAGGAAGGCTAGGTCCTGGAATCCAAATTGGTTTGATGTGGTTCCCTGCTAATTTTTCTTTCCAATATTACAAATTTCAGGGAGCCAATAGACCCCACAAAGCAACCTTTCTTCTAGTGTCTTTCAACTATCCATGCTTATCCTAGAATATCGTCGATCAACTTTCACTTTTGTGATCTACACCTCAGAATTACCTGTCCATAACATAAAATAGGCATAGTACAAGCATATAATATCAATCCATGTCTGCACGATACTGACCTTGTATATTTGTCATAGTTACTCTTCCCACTTTATTCCTCATAAGACCAAGAACCTATTCATGACATTCACATGTATAAGAAATCATTCCTCCATAAGAATAATCCTTCAAAACCCTATCATATAATGAAATAGATACATACATACATACATATATATAATCATTAGCATAAAAAAATCATGATATTGTTAGAAAATGACATACATACACACATATATACATATAAACATTAGCATTAACAATCATGATATCTAACGACCCTGTTAGACAACTGCATACATACATACATATATGCATAGAAACATAAACATAAAAAAATCATGGCCACTGACAACCCTATCAGACATAACATAAATACATACATACATGCATACATATATAAACACCATGATAATCATGATCACAACACATTTGATAGATATCGTAAGTTCTAGGGTACGAGAAATTCCTTTATTTGTGCACAACATGCACAAAATTGAGAAAAATAGTTCCCGACATAGCCAAGGTATATAAAACCTCATATCCATTCAGTTTACCTTTCGTGTTACCTTTCTTGTGAATGTTCTTCCATCATCCAATTACCCTAATGGGCCCAACTAGTCCAATCGACTATCATATCCTTACCTTCCGCTTCACTTATTGATGAAATGAGCTCCATTCGAGTCTTACATTACCTGTTGGGTTTCATCCAAATACCCCTAGCTCCATCAATTTCCTCTTTCCCCAACCAATCCCAAAGAGTATCAAAACATAAAGGCAAAAACAAGAGCAAGCAAGAAGAATACCATGAAAAACCACAAACAATATGACATCACAACAAAGTGGCATGGCCTTTCACTGGACAAAAAAAACTACAAATCAAGCACAAGAAAATAAAAATAACCGAAGGCACAAAACTAGAAAGAAACACCAAGACTCAATACCAATGGTTCCCCAGGAAATCTCAACCCGTGATTTTTAAAAGACCTCATGGTAGTCTCTTTTTCCATGCAATCCCTTGCATCATACTACAATAAACACATAAATTTCAGTGGATAAATAAACACAAGAAAAAGCTAGTTACCTTAACTTGTTGTGCCAATCATGTTGCCTTGTAACTAAACACACACATGTTAGCCATATGTATCAACATCAAGAAAACATATTTATCAATTCGAAATCAAAATTTACCAAGTCTAACGACCATGTCATTATCAACAATCAACTCACATTCATCGTTCATACAACTATCACCTACTTACACTCAAGTACATATTAACTATCGCAATGCATATGTGTTATTACAACCATCTTCATGCAATTTTACAAATGCATACTCATGTCATACGATTAATCAAACATTCAAACAAACTATAAATTTACCATGTTAAAGAAATCAACTAGATGGCATAATAGACACCAAATCACTCAAACACCAAATAGACGACATAATCAAACATTCAAGCACTAAGTATATGACATAAGAAAACTCATACCTTAATGTACCTTAGGGGAGGCTATATTTCTTGCAAAATCAATCTAGATAAGCTTGATATGACTTCAAAACACATCAAATCAAACACAAATAAGATCATGATATTCATAACAATAACTAGCTAATTTGTTCACATCATAAGATCATAAACAATTGGTACTCATGCATAACAATCACATATGCACAGTTAGTCTAGGTTAGTACAACACATTATCACAACTAAGTCCACTCATACCTGAATTTCATAAATCTAATCATTTGCATCGGCCAATCCAATTTAGTATGATACATATAACAACAAGATATTAATGTAACCCTAATCTTCAAGTTAACTAACATGTAATAAAAATAAGTCAACATAGAAAATGCTCATCAAAAACATATAACATAATCATATATTTAATACCATGCTTGACTAACCAACTCATGTACAGATGATCACACTAATTAACTAACATCTATCATGTATGTAACCATAAAATTAATAAAATGAAAAACATACACATAAACATAACGCATATGACTACACTGATCAAATAACGTTTATCACATATGCAACCATAATAATAATAGAATGAAAAACATATAAGAAACCATAATGCTTACAACAACCATGAATCACATATTTTCATGCCAAGCATACAAACTTGTATGATGATCTGATCTTACCCCAAAGTCCATTGTTGCAACGTCACTTTAATGATTTGCATCTCTTTCTCTGTCTTAGCCAACACATTAGCATAATAACATACCAATATCATCATCATGACCTAATTACATACAATGATCTTATGAAAAACAACCTTCACCAAACCAATGCAAAGTTGGCCATATGCACCCACTTGACATGTATAACCAATCATGAACGACCAATGCATGTTAAACATATGACATCACACAAGAAAGCATACACGAATAACACTTAAGCATGACCAATATGTGACCCTAGAAAAAGCAAGCAATTCATATACAGTATGTAACAATATGTAAGCAAGTGTGCACAAACAATACACAAGCATGAGCAACACATAACCAATCATGACAACATGTTGACAATAACATGGTCAACCTTCACATGGAGACATCACTACACCCATGATCAACACCATGCAAATGAAACAAGAACACATAGGCCAAAATCATACTAAAAAAATATGTAATCAATATAGATGCATGATCAACACACTTCCCATCCATTCCGAGGGTTGAACCTTGCCTTAACACCACCCTGTAACACCCTCTTCCCACATCTACCCAAGTAACTGGCCAAATAGGGTAAACATGCGACGATAGGATACTATAATGAGATTCAACCTCTTAGGTGATCTTAAGGAAGTGGAACCGATGGTGTAATATTCCCAAATGGGGAAAAAATGAATATAGTGCAAAAAACTGGAAATAGCAGTGTAAATAAACACATCAAAAATGGAGATCAATGTGGATCCATAACATTATGTATAAGAACAACAAATCAGTACAAGATAGTGAGGCATAAATCATATGAAATGAGGAAACAAGCCTCCCATAAATAATCACTCCCAAATATGATCTAAGCTACAATAAAAATGTCAGAGAGCTGCTGCAACGTAGTCATACTAAGCATAAATATAGTTGGAGATCATAAAATGATGTAAAAATACTGATATATGCCACAATAGATGCTACACATATAGGTCTAGGCACTATATCACTTTTCCTAGACAACCCAAGAGGGTTTCCAGAAAATACACAAAATATACAAATGTGAGCTGCAACCCTAGGGATGAAGATTTGCTGCAACACAATGAATGAGAATATATGGCTAAAGTTGATGTAGAATCCTACAAATTTTCTCCTATAGATCCTCCGAATGAAAGGATGTCCCCTCCACTAAAGAAATCACCTCCCAAAACACATACTGCAACTACCCGTGCAACTCCTCCCTAAAATAATGTAGATCTAGACTAAAACTACACTGTAGGGGATAAATACTTCTTGGCCTAATTCCAAATATTTCAATAAAGCCCAAGGGGCTTCTTTACTGACCTCCCAATGGAAGGAACTCTTCCTCCACTGCAAAACTAGCTCAGAAAACACCCAATACTATCCTCCACTGCTGCACCTTGCAACATAGTACAACTCTAAGTAGAAACTAGACTGTTGAAGAAATTTGAAGCTTGGCCTAATGCTTGAATGTGGAAATGTAGTGCAATACTCCTCCTAAATTCTCCTCAAGGAAAGAGGTGGGATTCCCGCTTGGGGGTACTCTGTGCTAAACAAAACTACAATCTTAGCTAAGCAGTTGAAGAGAGCAACAAGTCTAAACATACCATTAACAAATAATAATACAATCATACCACCATGGCTTCCATCCCCTTCCTTATATTCTTGGTGAGCTTCCTCACAGTGGGCCCCACTCATTAAAGCCACTACTTCCATGCATGGAGTGTCCCTCCATAACTATGTTGTCCCTCAATGAATGCCACTCCTTCCGTACCATCATTGCTTGATTTGGTCAAGGTTGACCTAGTTTACATGCCCCAACCCCTTTTCACACATAAGAGTCTTCAATCCAGCTTATAGATGACCTCCTTTCACATTAGGAGTGTCCTTATTCCTACTAAGGATATTTATGGGTCTCCATACTCTCTTATTCTTCTAACTAAGAAGCAAAATAAAAAATTAATATTCCAATTAGCTATATGCTAATTTAGGAATATTACAGTCCTCCCCTCCCAAATGTTGATTGTCCTCAAGAAACTGCAAGGATAGAATTGAAGAGCCTCCTCTCCTCCTCCTGTAGCATCCTCATGTGATAAGTTCCTCCAATGAACAAGATTCTCTCTCATCAATATGTCCCCAAGTTTCTCCTCCCAAATGTATAAGCTAGCATTTGGTGACAAATCGAAATGGCTCTCATCATGAAGAAGTGGGATATCCACGGAGGAAAATATATGTGGTCTAGAGGCCTTCTTAAGGTATGGGATCATAAAATCATTGGGAACCTTCATTCCCATGTGAAGCTCCAAACCCCAAGCCCCCCTGCACCCCCACGCTACAGGGGTGTACAATTTTCCTGGGGTATACATCCAGATAAAACAAGGATCTCTGAATCATGATGAAAATTAGCTCCACACCCAACACATCCCTAGTACTAGAGCTCTAGCCTATTCTATTACAGTTTGTAATTTAATGAAGAAAGGTTTGAAAAAGTTAAAAATTTTCATGTGCACTAATTGATTCCCTGATGTGTGTAGATTTCATTGTGAAAAATTGATGTGTCATGTCACTTGAGTGTGTTTTCATCAAAGATTCTAAGACCAAACCCAAATTCTCATGTGTCATGGAAATTCAACATATGCCTTGCTCACCTAAGAACTACATGTAACTCATATTAGACTAATCATGTCCCATCTCAATTGATCCCACTTAACAAGTTACCAAAACAAGGCTCATCACATACAACTGTAGTCGTAAAACAACTAAGAAATATAGTTTACATCTTGACATTCCATAACAGCTGATATGTATTAAATGCCTTGGAATTGTGTGGCATGTGTTAGCATCCCCTACATTCCTTGACATGATTTTACACTCCCTAACACATCATAGCACTTCCTGACACAACTTGGTAGTTTAACATACCTTGGCATTGCCTAGCATATAACCTTGTCACTCCCTCCTTAACACACCTAGAACTCATTGACACTCCATATCACACACTCTTATTCGTTCATTTCCATGAATTTTGATCTAGTGCTTCCTTGTGTTTACCTGACACTCCCTAACATGCATTGGCACACCCTAACACCTGGAACACCTTAGAATGCCACCCTATAACTCTAGCATTCATTGGCACTACCTAGCATACCTTTTCACTCTCTCCTTAGCACACCTAGAGCTCATTGAAAATCCCAGTCACAAACTCGTATTCATTCATTTTCATGCATTTTTACCAAGTGCTCCCTTGTGTTTCTATATCATTCCTTAACACTCCTTGGCATGTGTTGGTACACCCTAACACCTAGGACATCTTGGCATGTCTCCCTAGCCTCTAGCATGCCTTAACACTGCCTAGCATACATTGTCAATCCCTCCTTAGCACACCTGGAAGTCACTGACACTTCCAATCCCAAACTCTTATTTATTCATTTCCATGCATTTTGACGTATTGTTCCCTTGTGTTTCCTGGGCACTCCTAGTTAAAAATTCCTTTCACATGTTGGCACATCTTTGATGCATCCCACCCTAGCACTCTATCATTCCTTATCACTTCCAAGCATGCCTTGTCACTCCTCCTTATCACACATGGAACTCATTGAAACTCCTTGTCACACACTATTATTCCTTCATTTCCATGAATTTTGACATAGAGCTACCTTGTGTTTCTCTAGCACTCCCTAACACTCCTTGGAACACACTGGCACACCCTGGAACTTGGCACAACTTGGCATGCTTTCCTAGCACTCTATCATGCCTTGGAATTGCCTAACATACCTTGTCACTCCCTCCTTAGCACACCTATAACTTTCTAACACTCCCTCCTTAACACATGGAATGTCTTGGCATGCCTGGCATGCCTTGGCACTATCTGGAAAATATTACCACACCTTGACACTTCTTGAAATGCCATAGCATTCCCTATTATTTCTTGTCACTCCCCCCTTGCCACGCCTGACACTCGCTAACTGTAATATCCCTAAATTTGGAATGCAGAAGTGCATAAGCACAATAATTGAATATAAGGGAGAAATTAAATCATAAAATGTGTTGGGAAACACACTACCATAAAATGAATGAAACAACAGAAAAAATGAGCTCTTCTACATCCTCCCAAGTGGGGAAAATGGAGCAATTTAACCCTAAAAATGTTATTTCTAGAGATATGTGTTTTAAATAGGATAAATAATGCTTGGTTCCCTTAGAATATATACTTAGGCCCTTATATACAAAAGATGAACATAAACAAATCTCTTTTGATAAGTTAAACAGATCTCCCGACCTGAAACCAGCTTAAAAATAGCCAAATCCCATGACTTAAACTATGCAAAATTTCTGAAGCAAATGATAGCATTATTTTCTGAGGGTTTATACAAAAATAGGATAGAAAAGCATGGATATGGAAATTTATTGAACAATATGCTAAGAAAATGAAGATCTGGCCTCATTAATACATTATAAAGGTAACCCGGCAAGGGTTCCTTGAAAGCTTGAGTACAAAAAGAGAAGATCTGAATATTCAGCTAAAAAATAACACAGTATTACTAAAAAATTACATAAAAATGGCTGAATAATAATATAGAGGGATGAGAATCCCTTCTTCTAGCTTTCCGGGAGAAGGGTTGGCCCTTTTCCAAGGAAACTAGCTCAAAAACAAGGGCTTAAACCCTGCTGCTACAACTCTATGCAAAATGACGCAGTTCTTACAAGGGACTGCACTATAGGAGATGCTAAATATTTTGGCCAACTAACAAGATGTGAAATGAGCTTAGGAATCTTCCTAGCTAATCTCTCAAGAGAAAGAAAGCTCCCTCTACTGAGAAACAGATCTGGAAGTGGTGTTATGAAACCTCCACTGCAACACCCTGCAACACATCACTATTCTGCTACAAAAATAACGTTGAAGCTGGAGACTGATGCTTGGCCTCAAGCCTAGATGTGGAAGAATTCAGTACAATGCTCTCCCAAGAGGCCTCTCAAGGGAAGAGGTGGGATTCCCACTCGAGAACACCTGGTGCTAAACAGCACAGCAACCCTGCTAAACAACAAGATGAAGTAATAGTCTAAACAGACCAATATCAAATGATAATATCAAGCATGAATCACAAAAGCTCCCATCCTCTCCATATATATCAAGTGAACCTCTCCACATTGTGTCCCATTCATATTTTCCACCAAGCTCATGCAAGTTGTCCTCCACTAAAACTGTGTTGTTCATCAAGGAGATTCAATGTATCTAGACAGAGTTGTTGACTTGGTCAAAGTTGACTGAATAAACATGATCCAACCCCTATTCACACCCAAAAGGTTCTCAATCTAGCTGCTTATTCTTCCTCCTTTCACATTAGGAGTGTTATTTTTCCTTCTAAAGAGGTTAATGGGCCTCCCTACCCATTTATTCACCTACCTAGTGATAAAACCAACTATAATATTCCATTTAGATAAAGGCTAATTTTTTGGAATATTACAGTCCTCCCCTTCGAAATTTTGCTTGTCCTAAAGAAACTATAAAGGTGGAGCAAAAGTCCTCCCCTCCTCTTCTTGTGGCCTCCTCATCAATAGTCCCCACCACTACTCAAAATAATCTGCTACAAATCTGCCCTCCAATGTTTCCTCCCAAGTATGCAAAACCACATGGCTCACATCATAGAAAGGTGGAAGGTGTAAGTGGAAACCCCCTTGTTGTCCAATGGCCTCCTCAAGGTAGGAGTGATGACAAACATGGGGAATCTTATTCCCAATGAGTGACTCCCATACCCATGCTATCATCTAAATGAAATGAGCCATTCTAGGTAGCTCATCAAAAATATCCTCAACCCCCCGTTCATAAAATGTGTTGGGGCTGGATGGAGAGATTGGATCCTACCATCCAAGTGGTTTCTCTCTCCATTTATGGTAAGTATGGGGCTACTGCTAATCTTGGGCTGAAATTTCATGACCTCCAAGAGTGGCCCAAGCTACCCCACCAAACAAATAAGCCATGAAGTGCCTCCTCCAAAAACTCAAGTTCTTCAAATGGCTCCTCCCACATGAAGAAAAGAGATGTAGTTTGGCAATCATGGGCTGTCCATTTCTTCTCCAGAAAAATTCATCATGTAAAGTAGGGAGAATAATACTTCCAATGGGCATCTCCAACTCATATCCCACTCTCCAAAAAAAGTTCCCCATGAACATAAAAATATCATCAATACATGGAAGCAAAAACCAATGAAAACAAGTTTCCATATGACAACCAGAGAGTGGATCATAGTTCCACACTTGGAACCAGCATAGTGCATCCTTTGCCTGCATCAAAACAAATAATAACAAGTGCTCTCCTAGACACTTGTTTTCTACCACAATCATTCTATAAGATAGAAACATGAAAGTACAAAGTGGTGTCAATGGTGCACAACAAAAATCATGTGGCTTCCCCCACAAACCACCAATAAGATAGCCACTCTCAATGCTCCAAATGGCTTCAAGTACATCATCATACAATATGCAAGAAGGGATAATCATCCTTGGTACAACATGTTGTTCATATAAGGTGAAGAGGTACAAAACATAATGTGGAATTATACCTTCTCCACCATGTACTTGGGACCTTGAGCTGAAATGGCTCAACCGGAAATTCTCCCTCACCTCCAAAGAGTAGGGAAGTGGTTGTGACATCCTCTCTACCACCATCCGGGCTATGCATCTCTCCATATTCTGAAATATATCATGCTCGATGCCCTCCCAAATGAACTCCTCTGCCAAGGAAAGATATGCATCAAAGTGCATGGAAAGGAAGCCCTCATATCTTGCATGTAGCAGCTTCTCCTTGAGCTTAGAAGCTCTAGTCAAGAAGAATCTTCCATAAGAATATATGACCACATCATCTACCATATATCTATCATCTCCATCTGGGTCATCAAGAATCATGCAAGCACCAAGATCCTTGGGGTACTCTACCAAGAGTTGAGACCTCCAATATGGATCAATCCTCCCAAGAGATAGCACTGATGATTTGCAATATGAAGCTCCCCACATGTTGATGTCTTCTCCTTTGACATCCCTCATGCCAAATTCATCCTCCAAATTTCTTCCATGCCCATCATGCAACTGCTCATGCTAAAAAAGAAGTAGTGATCTTTGGAAGTTGGCCTCCCATGAGAAGCTCCCATCCAAAAAGAATCTCCCAATCTTGGCCAATGTAAGCATAAGTGGTCTCCATCTGCTCCAATGTATGGAGGATTCCTTCCTCAAAGGAAGTACTCTCTGTTTCTCCAAATCCATGGAGCAACTCCCTTGCATCCTGAAGGTGCCATCCTCCATCACTGCAACAACTTCTGTCAACGTTGTATGTGTAGTGAGAGTGGGTGATGCTGAAAATGGAAGGATCTCCCCCTCCTCCTTGAGTTTATCCCAAACTCTTTGCATTGTAATAGACTCCTCCAAAGTTCTCACCTCTCTAAAATCTAATAGGGGTGAATCAAATGGCAAGATTCCTCTTACCAACTCCAGATCTGGTGGCATCCCAGGTGGAATTCCTCCATGTAGTGAGACATCAATGTCAAGAGTAGACTATACATATGGTTGGGAAACCTTGCCCTTGCCCTCATAACGCAAATCAGTCTTCCTCTTCTTTGCACCAACTCTCTGAAATAGATAGGGGTGTGTGCTCCTCATCAAATGATGCTGACCTTCCTCCCTACCTTCTCCTTTCATCAGTAATATCTCACAATAATGTTGCTCATTGATTGTGTTGGGTCTTCCATTTGTGAGATCCTGGAGAATATCTTGCAATGACACAAGAATTCTTCCTGTTGGAGCATGTGCTCCTCCTTCCTTTGCATGAGGTACTATATATGCTCTAGATGTGACTGTGTTGTAACCCCCATCCTTCTCTTCCTCTTCAATATGAATGGGAGTCTCCTGCTCAGTAAGAGGATCCTCTTTTGAAAAAGGAACTTGCATACCCTCTTGTCAAATGATATGAGACAGAGATTTTGCCTCTATCAAGGTGTTATGTAAGATGTGAGCTTTTCCAATAGTTTTCTAAAGTGTTTTTGATTTTTTAGGTTCTTCCAACCCATGCATAAGTTTTGGTTTGTTTGGCTCTACCAAGAGTGTTTTAGAATGCCTCCAATAAAACCTCTCCACTAAACTCTTAGTGAAATTTGCATAAGAAGAAATATTGGCTTTTTTCAATGAAAATGACTCAAATATCCACCAAGCATAGGCCTTACCTTCAAAGTGCAGCACTACAACTCTGATGGCTTCATCTTCAGAAACTTGGTGCTGCTGCAAATAGGTGTGTAACTCCTCCACCCAAGCTCTGGCTAAACATGTTGGTGATCCATCAAAATTAGATCAAATAAATCTATCCATGTCATGCTACCTTCTCCTCTCCACCTTGATCTTGAAAAACTCCTGAAAAGTGATATGATCTCTAAAATTTTCAGTTTGAGATTCATAATCCTGAAGAAAATCACTGAGTCTCCATTTTAGGCATTCCTCCTTCTTCCATCTCTCTTATGATAGATATGGAATTTTTACTGAATTGTGCATAATAGGGTGTAGCTGCATGCTCACACCTATCATGTGAAAATCTAGATATGGTTCTAGATTCAGACTCCTTTGGGGATTCCATCTCCCCTCTCATCTTCTTAAGATCTTCTTTGATGCTCTCCATAGATTTTGGAAGAAACTTTGAGAGCCTCTCCTCCTTCCTTCCTCCACATAATGGAGTATTCTCTTTTCTGTACATCTTCTCTTATCCTTCTTCTTTTCATAGCATAATGGATGAGATCCACAGGTTGAGCCAAGATTATGCTCTAATAGCACTGTAATATCCAAAAATTGGTAATGCAGCAGTGCATAAGCACAATAATGGAATATAAGGGAGAAATTAAATAATAAAATGTGTTGAGAAACACATTTCCATCAAATGAATGAAATAGCAGCAAAAAGGAGCTCTTCTGGATCCTCCCAATTGGGGAAAATGCAGCAATTTAACCCTAAAAATGCTATTTCCAGAGATATGCGTTTTGATTGGGAGAAATAATGCTTGGTTCCCTTAGCATATAGACTTAGGCCCTTATATACAAAAGAGGATCAATAGAAACAAATCTCTTTTGATAAGTTAAACAGACCTCCTGGCCTCAAATCAACTTAAAAATAGCCAAATCCCATGACTTAAACTATGCAGAATTTCTGAAGAAAATGATAGCATTAGTTTCTAAGGGTTTCTACAAAAATAGGATAGAAAAGGATGGATTTGGAACTTTATTGAACAATATGCTAAGCAAATTAAGATATGGCCTCCTTAATATATTATAAAGGTAACTCGACAAGGGTTTTGTTGAAAGCTTGAGTACAAAAAGAGCAGATCTGAATATTCAGCTCAGAAATAACACAATATTACTACAAAATTACATAAAAATGGTCGAATAATATAATAAAGGGATGATAATCCCTTCTTCTAACTTTCCGGGAGAAGGGTTGGCCCTTTCCCAAGGAAACTAGCTCAAAAACAAGGGCTTAAGCCTTGTTGCTGCAGCTCTATGCAAAATGACGCAGTTCCTACAAGGGACTACACTGTAGGAGATGATAAATAGTTTGGCCAACTGCGAAGATGTGAAATGAGCTCAGGAATCTTCCTAGCTAGTCTCTCAAGGGAAGGAAAGCTCCCTCTACTGAGAAATAGATCTGGAAGTGGTATTATCAAACCTCCATTGCAACACCCTGCAACACAGCATTATTCAGCGATAGAAATAATGCTGAAGCTAGAGATCGATGCTTGGCCTCAAGCATGGATGTGGAATAATTTAGTACAGTGCTCTCCCAAGAGGCCTCTCAAGGGAAGAGGTGGGACTCCCGCTCGGGAACACCCGGTGCTAAATAGCACAACAACCCTGCTAAACAGCAAGAGGAAGAAATATTCTAAACAGACCAATATCAAATGATAATATCAAGCATGAATCACAAAGGCTCCCATCCTCTCCATATATAGCAAGTGAACCTCTCCACATTGGGTCCCATTCATATTTTCCACCAAGCTCATGCAATTTGTCCTCCACTAAAACTGTGTTGTTCATCAAGGAGATTCAATGTATCTAGACAACATTGTTGACTTGGTCAAAGTTGACTGAATCAACATGATCCAATCCCTGTTCACACCCAAAGGTGCTCAATCCAGTTGCTTATTCTTCCTCCTTTCACATTAGGAATGTTATTTTTCCTTCTAAAGAGGTTAATGGGCCTACCTACCCATTTATTCACCTACCTAGTGATAAAACCAACTATAATATTCCATTTAGATGAAGGCTAAATTTTTGGAATATTACACTAACACCCCCAACACACCCTCTTATTCATTCATTTCCATTATTTTTTACTCAATGATTTATGTTTTATGGGGTGCATGTCTAGAAAGAGTTCCTTTAAGAGAATAAAAAAATGATCTCACCACTACTGACATAAGTAATTGAGAGATTCTACTTGAATGACATTAGGAAGCTACACAATAGATTTTAAGAATGTAATTTTTATGGTTTTTTGTTATGGTGTGAGAATGGTAAGAATTTAGTGGTCAATAAGGTGTGTGATTGCTTATAATACCTTCTCACTCCCTCCTTGGCATGACAACCATCACTCATTGCCACTCCCTACATACCCTCATATTCATTCACTTCCATGTATTTTTACCTAGTATTCCCTTGTGTTGTCCTAGTACTCCTTAACACTCCTCAACATGCATTGGAACTCGCTAAGCACTTTTCGACATGCCCTACCACTTCATAACATGCATAACACTCCCTGACACAAAACTTAGGAGAAGTTTGGAAATGTCCAACCTCCTCATCAACAACAACTTCACTATTAAAGCTTACCCTATCAGTGTTAATATCAATCAACCTATAAACATTATACTATTGTTGTGCCATATAATCATTAGCTTTGATCTTTGGATCTAATTTGGTTATCTTCTTAGCTAGAATCCAAGTGTAGGCAGTACAACAAAAAAAAATTAAGATGACTTACTTGGACTTTCTTCCAAACCATGGTTCCTTTTGACCTTCTACTTCATCGCCATCATGGGAGATCTACTCAATAGGTATGCTATTGTGAACATTGCCTTAGCTCAAAACCTATTTGGAATATACTTCCTCTGCAACTTAAACCTAACCATCTTTGTGATAGTACAGTTTTGCCTCTCAACCAATAAATTTTGTTGTGGAGTGTAAGGTGTATTATATTGTCTTTGGATCCCATGCTTAGCACAAAATTTATTGAAATATTTTAAGTATAATTCCCCACCAATATCATATCTAAGAGAGGCAATATGACAATCTAACTTTTTCTCTATTAATGCTTTGAAATTTTGAAATTCATTAAACACATCATAATTTAATTATAGAAAATATATCCACATTTTTCTACTGAAATAATCAACAAACGGAAGGAAGTACCTAGCACCAATGGTTGATTTCATGTTCATTGGTCCACATATTTCTGAAAGTACCAACTGAAGGACCCTCTACGCTCTCCAACATTGTCCTTCATAAAATGGTATTAAATGTAGCTTCCCTGCCTGACAAGCTCTACAAACTTTGTGGATATTCTACAGAATGTTTGGAAGTCAGTATTGTCACCATGACCTGGACCACCTATATCTAGATCATAAATTACTAATCTAGGAGACTCATCATGCTCAAAATATTCCACCCCCCTTTAAGTGTAGCTACTCGAAGCTTGACACCTGAATCCTCAACCCCTTCCAGCTTCTAAGTAATTCAAAACTTAGGAGAAGTTTGGAAATGTCCAACCTCCTCGTCAAAAAAAACTTCACTATTGAAGCTTACCATATCAATGTCAATATCAAGCAACCTATAAACCTTATAGTGTTGTTGTACCCTATAATCATTATCTTTTTTTCTTTGGATTTAATTTGGTTATCTTCTTAGCTAGAATCCAAGTGTAGGCAACAGAACCAAAAACTTTAAGATGACTTACTTGGAATCTCTTCCAAACCATGGTCCTTTGTGACCTTCTACTTCATCGCCATTGTGGGAGATATATTCAATAGGTATAATATTGTGAACATTGCCTTAGCTCAAAACCTATTCGGAATAGACTTCCTCTGCGACTTACACCTAGCCATCTTTGTGATAGAAATTTTTTTCCTCTCAACCAATACATTTTTTTGTGGAGTGTAAGGTGTAGTATATTGTCTTTGGATCCCATGCTTAGCAAAAAAATTATTGAAATATTTTAAGTAGAATTCCCCACCAGTATCATATCTAAGAGAGGCAATATGACAACCTAACTGTTTCTCTATTAATGCTTTGAACTTTTAAAATTCATTAAACACATCATATTTTCATTATAGAAAATATGCTCACGTTTTTCTACTGAAATAATCAAAAAACGGAAGGAAGTACCTAGGACAATGGTTGATATCATGTTAATTGTCCACATATGTCTGAAAGTACCAACTGAAGGACCCTATACACTCTCCAAGCTTGTCCTTCATAAAATGGTATTCAATGTAACTTCCCTGCCTGACATGCTCTGCAAACTCTGTGGATCTTCTACAGAATGTTCGGAAGTCAGTATTGTCACCATGACCTGAACCACCTATATCTAGATCATAAATTACTAGTCTAGGAGACTCATTATGCTCAAAATCTTCCACCTCCCTTCAAATGCAGCTACCTGAAGCTTGACACCTGAATCATCAACCCCTTCTATCTTCTAAGTAATTCAAAACTTAAGAGAAGTTTGGAAAGGTCCAACCTCCTCATCGAAAAAAAATTCACTATTGAAGCTTACCCTATCAGTGTCAATATCAATCAACCTATAAACCTTATAGTGTTGTTGTACCCTATCATCATTATCCTTTTTTTACCCTTAAATCCCTAAACCACTAACACCTAAACCACTAACCCCTTAACCCATAAACACCTAAACCGTTAATGCTTAATGCATAACCCATTAACCTGTCACCCATAACCCCTCAAATCCTTACCTTCTAAATCCCCTAAACCCTAAGCCCCTAATCCCTAATCCCTTAACCACTAAATCATTATTCACCTAACCCCTAACCGTGCCTAAATCCACTAACCCTTAGGCCCCCAATCCCTAACTCCTTAATCACTAACTAATTATTCCCCTAACCCCTGAATGCGCTTGAATCCCCTAACCCCTAACCCCCAAATCCCTAACCAATTAACCACTAACTCATTATTCCCCCAACCTGAATCCCTAATCCCTTAACCACTATCTCATTATTCCATTAACCCCTAAATGCACCTAAATCCCCTAACCCCTAAACTCCCAATCCCTAACCCCTTAACCCCTAAGCCCCCAATCCCTAACCCCTTAACCACTAACTTATTATTCCCCTAATCCTTAAACCCTAAACCTCTAACTCCTAAGCCCTTATTCCCCTAACCCCTAAGCCCCTAATCCTTAATCCCTTAACCATTAACTCATTATTCCCCTAACCCTTCTAACAACCCTTAAAACCCATGGGATTAGCCATTCCAAATGAGAACAGGTCTAGTTGGGATCTACGATCAGGTTAATTCCCCCTTGTTGGCATGGTGCAATACCATGAGCAAAACCATGGGTGGTAAAAACCTCTCCTAAATTTACTATTTTATCTCAATTTTATTTTAATACTTAATTAATTAAATTATTTAAAAAATCTTCTAGATAAATCACAAATTTTTTTAAGGTCGACACCTTTCTATGTGGTTCATCATCAATGTTTTTAAAATAAATTTATTAGAATGAAATTGAATTGATTTTTGAAACTTCCTTTTAAACAATTGTTAACATTACAAAGAATCAAGGAGTGCACTCACCATCCATCAAAACAACAATAAGTATGATATTAAAAATGATATTTGGAGAGCATAATATTAAAAATGATGTTTGGAAAAATGGAAGGATGGAGTATTCCTTTTTCATTTAAATTTTAGACCTCAAGTTAAAATAACACATCTCCACCCAAAACACATCTCCCTCTCATCTCCCACTGGCTTAGTGATTAGGGATTTTGTTGTGGGTCTTATTCTATCAGGCATGAGGGAAAGCTATCAGTCAACAACATGGAAACAATTTCGTCTCTCTTTGCACATGTAGTAATTTCTTCTTCCATCTACAGCAGGAAGGGTCTTGATATGTGTAAGTTTCGAGCATTAACAACCTCTTTAATACTTTTGAAGCAACTTCTTTATCTTTGCATCTGTTTCCTGTGTATTTCTTAGTATCTGGTTTGGTTTCAAAATTGCAAGGAATAGACTTTTGTCCCCTTAAGAGTATTGTCTTTTATTCAAGAATTTCCTCTGCAGCCAATAGGTTCATTGCTGAACAGTGCGTAAGAACTAGGGCTACATAAACTAGCAAGAGGAAATCCTTGTATAATTCAACTAACTCCCTGTGGCATAATTTCTAAGCAACACCCTTGTCTCTGTGATTAATATAAATCGATGAATGGTAAGGGTTGTTAACAATCCATTCATGCTTGTTTGAAAACCTTTTTTATATATAATTTCAGCCCTCATTAGGAATTTATTACTAAGAATGAAAGGTTTGGTGGTATCACATTTCACTGACAGCTTGGATCTAAAAGAAATTGCATGAACAATTGATGACGTTTCCGGAATTTTATCACAAGCCCTCATCTCTATGGAATATCACTCTAATCCTTGAATTTCAACATATTCTATCTTGTGAATTGAGGAGCTATTTCGATCCTCTTGGGGCTACGAATCAATCATCAAGGATGAGTTGTTAAGACATGAAAGTCTTGAAGTTCCTTTTGGGTTGGCTGATATTTAGAACCTACACCAGTGATCCTTTTATCTTTTTTTTTTAAATAATATAAAAACAAACATCAATTCATTGAAATGATTCTATGAACTTTTGCAAGCACACATGGTGAGAAACCAAATTTTCTGCTAGGAAACTCAAAATCTACCTTCAGATTTCTTTTCCCACCACTCAGAAAACTTTAGTTGGGCATCCATGGAGTCAAAATTATATAGAAGAAGTGTATGGTTTGCAATTTCCTTTCAAAAAACCCAACCAAAAGAAGCTCCTACACCAAAGGACAATATATCTTTGATTCCATGTCTAGAATATTTCCATGAAACCCTAGCTGTTGAAACCACATCGATCAGACTCCCAGTGGCTACTATCTTGGCAGATTCTTACGTGAGCTTCAGTTGAGGGCCATAGATGAGATCCAATTGGATGAACTCCTCCACATCTGCATCGGTCCACTTGGGTAGAGGTTTTTCCCTGCCAAGGATCTTCTTATAATTTTTCAAATACGAAAACCTCTCCTTCCAAAATTCCTTTCTCACCCCCCAGAATGATGATTCATGTTCTGATGAAGTGTTCTCTCCCCCCAATTTTCTCCAACCTCCCAGTGATCCTTTAATCTTGCAGACTATTTGAACATTCCCCAAAATATTGTTTACAACTCCTTGAAGCATTTCAGTCATCTCTGGTTAGGGAAAGGGCATATGACTTATTTCAGATATGCAAATAACTATTTTACTGATATGTCTGCAACCCCTTTTAGATTGTGATTCTTCTGCACTTTGTTCATCATCAATTCAGTCATTCTTCTGCACTTTGTTGGTCATCAATTCAGTCATCGACAACCCAACACCATTATAAATATGAATAATTCAAACAATTGATTCAGAATTCTAGAGTTTGAATCTAAATATTTCAAGGTCTATTCATACGTATTATAGTTTCTGAAGAATTAAGACTCTGCAATATGTAAGGTATTCAAGCATAATTTTGTGTTTAATTTGGCTTCACTATAGTGTCATTATAGGGAATATAATAATTTTTTCAAAGGCTTCCTCTATATGCACAGAGGACTATTATTCATAGTTCTCAAGCTGCAAGACTTTTATCTATATTAGACAGAAGTAGCATATAAAATGCCTTGCAATGTTTTGGCTTGATGGAAGTCTTGACCTTAATAAGCAACAAAGACTATACTTGACAATTGCATATGTTGATGTCAGAATCCCTCACACCAAGATACCTTGTAGGCTTGAGCAGATATGTGACATAGCAATAACAGTAGTATTATATAAGACAATGATATGATAGTGTTTTTGTTGTGACACACTTTGGAGAAGATTGCCTGGCAAGGATTGCATTGTTTGAAAGGTGATAATGACTATATTTTTCATTCCATTATACACTTGCAATTGCAATTACAGAATTTATCCATTCAAGGAATTGAAAAGCATTCATCAACCAATTAAATTACAGCGAAAAGTCTAGATTATCATCTCCACAAAGATAAAAATACATTTTCCATGATTAAGGCAAGAAGTCACAAGGTGTGTTTTAATCTCTTAATATCATACCATAAACAAAAGCACATACTGTGTACATTTTTCCACTACAAGTGCTTTAATGCTTAAATCTTGGTTTACAATTTTATCATTTTTAATATTCTATCACGAATATTACATTTATGTTTGTTGTTTGTTTTGGCTCTTAAAGTAATAAAGAGTTTCAGACCTAATCCGAAGTCCAGGATTTGAAGAGTAATAACATTTAGTATTTGAAGATGTTTTGAATATGTGAAAAAATTTCATCACTATTGAATATGGGAAAAAGCTTAATTAGCTGACCTTGTATATATATTGCAAGTTGTTGCAATGAATCCTTGAAATTGACAATTGGCTGATAGTAGCGGAAAAACATTGGCAAGAAAATGACTCAGGAAGGTGACTATAATTACCTTCTATCTATCTATAATCTATGATGGGATGATGTATTAGATTCAACACAGTGACATACAGTGATAGTGAAGTGTCAATGATAGTTAAGTCAATGTTGATTGTACAGTAACCCTTGTCACAAAAACAAACAATGGTCTGTACTCTAGATGATGTGCAACAATAACATCAGACTTTATCACTATCATTTCAGGTCTAGTAAGCTTTGCAAGAAATTAGTAAGGGTCCTCTTTCATTGATCCTAAAGAAATTCTGTAAGCAAATGTTGTTGATGGTTTTAAGAACAGAGCATCTATTTAAGAAATGGCAGTGGAAAAATATAATAAAACTTTGGGTTTTTTTCATTTAGCTTATTTAAAAAACAAATATGCCTACTTTTTATAAACTTTAGTCTCATCCCTCAGCGTGAAAGAAAAGAAACTTTTTGGCCAATATTCTATTATTGGTAATTATGAAACATGTTCTCATTTATTTAAAATTGCAGGTCCTTTTTTCTAGGAGTCAAAATTGATAGCTAGGTAGCATTTATACATACCCAACCTAATTAGTTACTAAAAAAATGACTAAAATTTTCATATAAATGACTATATCATAACCTAGTAGTGTACCCAAATATTAAAGAAACTAAAAATGATATTGCAGGGTAAGAAACTAAATAGGTGATACGCATGATATGCTATTCCATAATTCACAACCTTTCCCATTTATAAAATAGTTTATACAACAATTCTGCTGCATATTAGTTCTTTATGTTGTTATTTATCGATTACAATAAGCCTTTCCACAGGATATACATATGGCTTATGCAATTGGCATACCATTGTTGTTACTGTAACTAACATTTCCTGATAAGAAGTTACAGTTGAAACATTGCATTTACTTGTTTTGGCTTCCTAATTGTTATGTATGGCATATATAATATCAGTTTTCCATTGGGATTCATACATGACCAAATTAAAAATGCTTTAACTGTTTCTAAATGGAAAAATATGATAGGCTAGGATTGGAGGGATTTTGTGCAAATTATAATGAAAAATAAAAAAAGTGAAGGCTTGCACCTCTAGTGCAGTGATAGCAGGGTTTCCTATTTATAATCTTCTACAGTTATTATTATTATTATTATTTGTTCGTTTCTTTCTAAATATTTCTCCCTGGTCAAGGTGTTTCTCAAGTTTGTCAGCTCTGAATGCTAAAGACGTTGCTTGATGTCTTGCTGTGGAAACGCCTCACATATTAGCATAGGTCCAAGATCTAGTTCTCGTACAATAGTGCAAATTGTGGAAGATTCCGTAAGTGCCTTCTACTGAAAGCCTTGCCACTGTGACCCAAGTGTTATTTGACCACAACTAGAAGGTTAGTGCATTGGGAAAAAGAGAGTGTTGTGTGCATTGATGCTACAGACAGGGCATCTTTTTGCAAGCCCTTTTTCCCATCATGTGCAAGAGCAGTTTGCATCTGCAAGATGCACATAGCATTCTCTTTTCCAAATAAAATAACCTTCTCGTGTTGCATGAGTTTCTAGCCTCTTTAGACTAAGGAACTATCTAGAACATTGTCACTCTTGGTTCGTAGTTATCTTGTGAGTTTAGTCTGATTGCAAGAATTTTTCCTTCACATTCCTTCTCAATGTTTCTTCCATTACCTCAGAGCTACTCGGCTTTGGGGTTGTTCCCTAGATATCTCTTAGGGTCTAGACCAACCTCTTGATCTGCTGGCAACATTTCTATACCTCCAGCAGGTATATAACTTATCATAGGAATTTTTGTTTCTCCAAAATGTCGTTACTATTGCAAAAGGGTGCATTCTAATTTAAGATTCTTTCTCCCACAACTCAACATGCTATGTGCAATGTGGTGCCTGTTGGGTTATTTCGATGGCTTCTACAAACTAGTTATTAGACAATGTTTCTAACCTCTTAGGAAGGAGCTACTTAGTGGTGGATGCCTCTCTGACAATTGCTGGTATTGATTGTTCATTAGTATATTGAAAAATTCATCGTCGGGGATTAATGTTTCAATTTTATCAAGTGTCTCTTGTCTCATATTCAACACAAGATGGACTTTGTATGCACTTAGTTAATTGGAGCAAGGCTTTCTGGCTTGCCTTTAATATTGAAAGCAAGTTACAGAAGTGATCCCTAAAGATGAAGCATCATTGACAATGATTCAAGCTCCTCTCAGTGGATCTTTTCTAATCCCTCTTCTTTTGCTCCTTCCCATTGTCATCTTCATTTGTTTACAAGGCATGAAAAAGATACCCATAAGTCTAAGTTTTAGCCCAAAATCAATTGTAATAATAGTGGAAATGTTACAAGAATATTTTTATTATCACTAATGGTCTGCCCATTCTAATGAGGGATGTCTTAAGAAAAGAGTTCTCAACACATATTTTAGTGGCAGAGAAAAAGGAAGGAGAAGGTTAAAATGATTATAGTCAACAATCCCAGTTACATAAGTGTGTTGGAAATACTAAGAGGGGGGGTGAATCAATATTCCTTTCAATTAGAGCATTAGTTAATCTTCAATTATTATCAGTGTTTGTACAATGATAGTAGCAAACAAGAGGAACACAAATGAATACAGTTTTTAAGGTGGAAACCCACTTCGGGACAAAAACCACCTAATGCTTTTCTAATAATTCTTTAATATTCAACTCCAATTGAGAATAAAGCTCCAACTTCCTAGAATCTAGAAAAGCATTCTTCTCCAGCTCCCACTGGATGGACGATCCTACACCCGAGATTATTCAGTAGTCAAATGAATGGATGCCCCAACACCTAATGAGCTACAACTCATCCTAGCACCGCCCTACCACCCTATAGAAGAATAAAATAAGAATGGACTCCCGTACCAGGGAAAATGGTCCACTTTACAATGATAGAGAATGATGCAGAAGAATAATACATACTAGACCATAACCCCAACTTTTACACAACCACCTAATGATGATCCTAGACCTCCCAACACTTCCTCTTCAACTCTTGGCAGATAGATACTAGTACAATTTGTACAATAATGTATTTACAATGACTAAGTACAATGATACCTTTACAATGATTGTATGCAGTGCTGCCCTCTTGAAGACTTCATATGATGAAATTATTGTTGCTGTTATGCACCTTGGTTACTGCTCTTGTCAGGCTACCCTCTATTGCACCTTGCTTTGCTTTGCTACCATAGAAATTCTGGTCCTTTGCAACCCTTGACAACACATGATCTAGATTTTTCTTGCCTTCTAAGAGGTCGATATTGAATCTGGTGTATCTATGTTATTTCAGATCCTCAATATTTGATTTTTGGTCCTTTATTATTCCTTTGAGTCTTCTCTCCAATTCCACAGGTTTGACCCAATTTGGATTCTTCAAGAGAGATTTATGCCCAATCTCTCACAATGTCCTAATTATGGATTGTTTCAGCAGAACACACTTGTATGGCGTGCCACGTGTCACTGTTTCTTAATTTGGCTTTGAAATTGATAGAAAGAAAATTAAATACTTTTCACTATCTACCACTTTTCACGGAATTCAAATCTGATACTTAGAGAGAGAGAGTTATGACGATTTTACCAAGGTCACTTCTTTGAGGTTAATTTCAGGAGCCTGCAAAAGCCCTGACTTACACAGATCATATCTCCAAAAATTTTGCGCACCTTGATCTGAAATTTTTAGTGCAGCTTCCCCAGGATTTCAGCTTCATCTCATAAAACTTTCAGCTTCTAAACCTTCGTTGAAAAAAATTTAGAGCAAAAATTCCACGATGACCTGTTTCAGATGGCCGAATCCCTTGCATAAGGAGGAAATGAGGATCACAATTTATATGAATGCTTAAGTTGAGAGGGGCTTCAACAAGTGAACGTGGGAGGGATTTTAGGAGCTTAAAAAATATTAATTATGACTTTTCATTGATCCATGCCCCAACCCCATGGGGTTTTAGCCCGCTAACTGGGGGTACAAACTTCAAACATGAATATCTCTCAAACCATTAAGAATTACATGACGTGCCATATATCAATGGAAACATATCGACAAGTAGAAACCATCAAAAGCATTATTGAACCAGAATATATTAATTTGGTAGGTCAAAATTCCCATACAATATTGGGTTAGCCCTGGTGTTTCTTGGGTTGACATCAATGACAACCACTAATCAACAATATCCCCCTTTGGCATTGATGGCAACACAAGTACTCCCTCTGCGATCATGACACCTCTTCCTACAACATTCTCTCCCCCTTTGACATCAATTGCAAAGGGTAACTCCCCCTAAAACACAACCATCTTGCAGACCTGTACACACTTCCACTCCCCCTTTTTATTCTGAAAAATGGAAAATTTAATGAGAACTTGGGATAATCCCGAGCTTTTGGCGAAGATATTCCAATGTTGGCGAATATTTAATATGTGATTCTTTTGGTGATGCTTGGAATCTTGCTACTTGACCAACTGCTTGCATAACATCTGGTTGGGAGGTTGTTACATATAGAAGACTACTAATCATAGATCTGGACAACCTTTGATCAACATCCTTAGATGAGTCATCTATGCTCAATTTGCAACCTGTTACCATTGGAGTAAGGATGGGTTTGCAATCTTCCATTTTAAATTTCTTGAGAATTTCCTTGATGTACTTGGCTTGA
This sequence comes from Pinus albicaulis, assembly GCA_034641835.2. NCBI lineage: Eukaryota > Viridiplantae > Streptophyta > Pinopsida > Pinales > Pinaceae > Pinus > Pinus albicaulis. The sequence goes on along the minus strand of CM076581.1, from coordinate 939,490,919 downwards.
CATATAAATATTCCTTTCTCTTGCTGAGATATTTGAATTCCTAAGAAGTATGTCAGCTCACCAATTAAAGACATCTCGAAATCACTTTGCACCTTTGTAGCAAACTTCTTACTTAGTTGATCATCATTGCTACCAATTATTGTATCATCCTCTTTAGCTATTAGACATGAATTAGTTGCTTCATCTAGAACATATATGTCATTTGGAGCTCGACTTGCTGTAGCCACAATTTCACCATACACGCCTTTCCTAATTTCACATTTCATGGAGTTGAATAGTATTGTGTGTCCTTGATCACACATTTTTCCAACACTGAGCATATTGTGATTCATGTTCTCAACCAATAGAACATTGTTGGCTAGAGAATATTTGCTTCCGAGAGTGACAGTACTTGATCCTGTAACATTTGAAGATCTATCATTTCCAAAGGACACGGTTCCATCCTTCTTCTATTTTAGATATACAAATTTATTTCTATCTCTAGTCATATGCGTTGAACAACCGTTATCAACATACCACACATCTTTGTTCTTTTGAGCCTTGAGAGCAAGAGCACAATTATCATTCTTCTTCTTCTTCCATGTTCGTTCATTCCATGGCTTCGAAGATTATTTTGGAGGATTTTCATGTCTGCAGTCTTTGGCTATGTGTCCAAAGTTTTGACATTTGTAACATTCAATGCTATTTCTTAAATGTTCAAATCTATTGATGTTTCATTGAGCCCTAGGAGGTTTATATTTGACAGATCTCCTGGAATTGTATTCGTTCCTAAGGTAACGTGTGACATTCTATAGCTTTATGACCAAATTTTCCACATGAATAACAATAGCCATAAAAAATATGTTAGTACCTGGATGGAAATTTTCATCGAGGAATTGTCTTCCAAGGTTGTTCTTGCAAATCTTGTCCAATGAAGTCTACATGCATGTCAAATCTCATAGGTTCATTGTATTTTGTTGTAGAAGGTCTTGATTCTTCTTCTTTGTAACTGATGCCAGTTTTGTTGTTGTAAGATCGTTGATTGTTGATGAGTTCTTCCAATGCCCTAGAGTTGTTGGCATAGTTTTGGATAGTTTTTCCTTTCTTCACTTCCTCACGCAGCGAGACTACTTCGACTTCTAATTCTTCCCTTTCTTGGTTGCTTTCTTCCAACTTCTTTTGAAGTGACTCTTCAATGCATTTGTGTTCTTCAACTTCAAATTTGAGACCTTGAACTTGCTCTTCAAGAGTTTTGGAAAGGATATTCTCCGCCTTGAGATCTTTTATAAGCTTGATTGCTTCCTCATAAAATTTGTCTACGGTCCATCCTTATTCTTCGTTGTTTGATACCTCTTGCTTATTGTGCTTAGGTTTATTGTGCTTGGTCATAAACAAAACTCTCTCATTGGCTTCTTCTTCACTATCATTTTCTTCATCGGATGATAAGCTATCTTCTTTAGAGATAAAGTTCCTTTTGGATCCTTGCTTGTTGAATTTCTTAAAGCCTTTCTTTATTTTTGAGTTGCCATTACTTTTGTTTGGACATTTTGCTTCAAAATGCCCAACCTCATTACAGCTGAAACATATCAATGGAAGTTTACCTTTGAATTGTCCCTTACCAATTTGTAGTTTTCTCGTGAAGTAAGCATATTCTTCATTTGAAAGACCTTATTCATCATCTCCCTTTTCTTCACACTTGCAGGTACATGTCTTTTCAATTGAAGGTTGTTTATCCTTATTGGTTTTCTTAGATGCAATGAACGCAGTTTCTAGATGCGAAGCACCCTCTTCTTCATCAAGTCTCATTTCATATGCTATGAGAACTCCATGTAATTCCTCTTTGTTGAGTTTATCCAGATTTTCACTGTATTCTAAGACCGATACCTTTGGGTTGAATCTCCTTAGTAACGTTCTAAGAACCTTCCGTATAATAGTCTTCTCGTCAACTGGCTCTCCCAATCCTTCTAGAGCATTGTTTATTTCATCAACGTATTGAAAGTATGCAGCAATGTTGCAATCTTCTTTCATTATGAGTTGCTCAAATTTTTCTCTATAGATTTGAAGCTTTGCTTCTTTGACATTTGAGTCACCTGCATATATATTCTCAAGCTTGTCCCATACATTTTTGGCGGTTTTAAAACCCAACACCTTATGATAAGCAGATTCAATAAGTCCACTGATAATAATATTCTTTGCTTTTGCATCATTTACCAAATTCTTCTTACCTTGTTCATCCGCGGTTGATGTAAATCCATTTTGAACAGTGTCCCATACTTTGTAACCTTCCTCTAAGAGATAGACCTCCATTGTTCCTTTCCAAAGTGCATAACTATTTTCATTGAATAGAGGTACACCATTCTTGGTATGCTCCATGACCTCCTTCCAGTTGTTAAACTGCTATTGAAGGAACCAAGCTCTGAAACCAATTGTTGGAAATACTGAGAGGGGGGGTGAATCAGTATTCCTTTCAATTAGAGCATTAGCTAATATTTAATTATTATCATTGTTTGTACAATGATAGCAGCAAATAAGAGGAACACAAATGCACACATTTTTTAAGGTGGAAACCCACTCCGGGACAAAAACCACCTTGCTTTTCTAATAATTCTTTAATATTCAACTCCAATTGAAAATAAAGCTCCAACTTCCTAGAATCTAGAAAAGCATTCTTCTCCATCTCCCACTGGATGGACACTCCTACACCCGAGATTCTTCAGTAGTAAACTGAACGGATGCCCCAACACCCAATGAGCTACAACTCATCCTAGCACCACCCTACCACCCTATAGAAGAATAAAAGAAGAATGGACTCCCATACCAGGGAAAATGGTCCACTTTACAATGATATAGAATGATGCAGAAGAAGAAGATATACTAGAAAATAACCCCAAATTTGACACAACCACCTAATGATGATCCTAGACCTCCCAACACTGCCTCTTCAACTCTTGGAAGATAGATACTAGTACAAGTTGTACAATAATGTATTTACAATGACTAAGTACAATGATACCTTTACAATGATTGTATGCAGTGCTGCCCTCTTGAAGAATTCATATGATGAAATTCTTGCTGCTGTTATGCACCTTGGTTGCTGCTCTTGTCATTCTACCCTCTGTTGCACCTTGCTTTGCTTTGCTGCTGTAGAAAGTCTGGTCCTTTGCAACCGTTGATAACACATGATCTAGTTTTTTCTTGCCTTCTAGGAGCTCGATATTGAATCTGATGTATCTCTATTATTTTAGATCCTCAATATCTGATTTTCGGTCCTGTAGTATTCCTCTGAGTCTTATTTCCAATGCCATAGGTCTGACCCAATTTGGATTCTTCAAGAGAGATTTATTCCCAATCTCTCACAATGCCCTAATTATGGACTGTTTCAGCAGAGCGCACTTGTACAACATTCCATGTGTCACTGTTTCTTCATTTGGCTCTAAAATTGATAGAGATAATAGTAAAGACTATGCTCTATTTGCCACATTTTACAGAATTCCAATCCGATACTCAGAGAGAGATTTATGACGATTTTACCAAGGTCACTTCTTTGATATTAATTTCAGGATCCTGCAAAAACCCTGACTTACATAGATCATATCTCCAAAAATATTGCGCACCTTGATATGAAATTTTACTTAAAATTCCTCAGGATTTCGGCTTCGCCTCATAAAAATTTCATCTTCTGAACCTTCGTAGAAAAAAAGTTAGAGTGAAAATTCCACGATGACCGTTGCTTTCAATGGCCGACCTTTGCATAAGATTGAAATGAGTGATCACAATTTATATTAATGCTTGCTGAGAGGGGCTTCAACAAGTGAACGTGGGAGGGATTTTAGAGCTTAAAAAATATTAATTATGAATTTTCAATGACCCATGCCCCAACCCCATGGGGTTTTAGCCCACTAACTGGGGGTACAAACTTCAAACATGAATATCTCTCAAACCATGAAGAATTACATGACGTGCCATATATCAACAGAAACATATCGACAAGTAGAAACCATAAAAAGCATTATTGACCCATAATATATTAATTTGGTCGGTAAAAATTCCCATGTAATATTGGGTTAGCCCCTGGTGTTGCTTGGGTTGACATCAATGACAACCATTGATCAACAAAGTGGTTGTTGTGGACTTCCCAATCCATGGTGGGAATGCCTCTGCAACTATGTATGGTAATTATAACAATTAAAAAAAAAATGGAAAAACAATTCTAAGCCCACAATTAGTCTTAATCATCACTTACTACTTCACTTTAGACAAGGATGTTTTTTTTGTGCAAACTTGTTGCATTATAGTTAATGGTAGTGATAAAAATATTATTTCACACGATCATGTCACTTTTCTTAATTTTCCTTCAAAATGTTAACTTTGGTCTCAAATTTTAGGGTTGGATGAAGGATAAGGAACCAATGCAAGTTATGAAGGTCCGTCAATTCACTTTTGCTATTGTCCACTCTTTGATAGTATTAAGTATGATGGCACTCTCGTTGACTGTTGTGGTCTTAATCCTTGGAAGGTTTTATCAACACGATTTCCATGCAAGCTATTATACATTGTCTTGAAACTTCCCTATTTTTGCAGAGAATTTAGCTTCATGCTAGTGATTAATTTGAAACTGTATTTTAGTGGAAAAATTCACTGTTTTTTGGTGGAATAGTTCATAATTTTCTCTGATATTTTTTTGCAAGTGTACTAGTCACAATGATAAATGTGTGGTTTACTTCAGAGGGTTCTCAGTTATTTCTAGATACGCATTTCATCATTTTCTTTGAATACTTCTCTAGTGATTTACCTTCATATTTTATCCCCTGCACAATTGCTCCTGAGGTCCATGTTGTTATGTTTATTGGTTGTTTATGTGGAAAAATTTTCCCAACGTTCTACAAGGTAAATCCAAATGCAAAAAATACTATTTTACATATTGATATTTGTTGAAGACATTCTTGTGTGATACTTGAATTTCATAAATCTAGATTTCTGTTTCGTTATCTTTATCAATATATAAGAACATGCCCATAGATTTTTCATATTTCTCAAATTGTGGAGGTGTTCCTTTCCTGTTGCATGTTCTTTTATATTGTTATGTTGTGATTCAAATTTCTAGTTGTGCTTTCCAGTTATTCTCCTACGTAGTACATGCTTTGTTAGATTATATCAAAATGTATTCTTACTACCTTTTTATTATGTATATTGAACATATTATTTCTAGCAACTTTTGATCTTCCTAGATTTTCTATACCTTTGGTGTATGTTTGCACTTTTAGGGGCAATTGCTAATTTAAAGTCTAATTCTTTAAAGGGTGCTAGCTCAATGGAAGAGAACTTATTTTACAAGCAGGAAGTTGGTGGTTTGATTCCATCGTGCCCTGATATTCATAGGGAATGACAAGGATCAGTTTTTGGTGACGAATTCTCTTTTGACCATCACCAATAAGCTTATGGTGACATTTTTCGACCCTCACCAAAATATGAAATGGTGATGGTCAACGAACACCAATATACGCATCAATAGTGAAGACCATTAGGTCCATCACCATAAATCTTTGTTGTTGATATAAAATGATGAGGGTCACTATTTGTCATTATACTCATTATTCGTGACGGACCTTGATGTCACCAATGATTTTTTGGTGACGATCAATGAGCGTTGCCATATATATGCACCAATAGTGACGGCCATAAAAGGTCCATCACAAAAAATCATCATTGTTCATATGAAATGGTGGTGATCACCATCTGTCATTATAATCAATATTCATGACGAACCTTGAATGTCACCACAACACATACTTTCGGCGATGCCACCTTTGGTGACGTTTATTTTTTTGGTGACGAAGGCTATTGTCTGTCACCATTGCTCATATGAAATGGTGACGATCATTGTCCGTCATTATAAATCATTATTGGTGATGAACCTTGAATGTCACCACAATACCTATACTTTTGGCGATGCCACCTTTGGTGACGTTCAATTTTTGGTGATGAAGGCTCTTTTGACCCTCACCAATGAGCTTATGGTGACCATTTTCGCCCCTCACCAATATCATTTTTTCTTGTAGTGGCTTTTTCTTTATCAAATGGATTGAGGTTAGGATTTTTATTATATCTGATTTTAATCCTAGTGTAATTGGTTGTTTCAGTAGTGTAGGTACCTTCTTCTCTGACTCTTTTAGTAGCTTTATCTTCTTGAACACAGTTTTCAAGGTGTGACTAGTATCACCCTGTTTAACTGCTTCAATCAAGGTATTTTCTAGCCACTCTTCTTGATTAGAAAATTGTTCAACCTTTGGCCTTTTGTCATGAATATATGGTGTCAATTTTCATTTAACCCTCATTTTGCTGAGAATTTCCTAAGGGTCATAATTCCATAAGAAGCTAAATTCAAATTTGTACTCTAGCAACTGTTTTGCTGCTTCTATTGCTACATCTCTATGATTACAAATGAAGGGTCCTATCTAATTTTTCAACTTAAATTGGGTCTTCTTTTTGGCTGCCAATAAATTGATTGAATCCGAATTAAGAATTTTCCTGATGTACTCCAAGGCAAAAACTCTCATCTGCACATACTTATGTAGTTTATAGGGTAAAAGATTTGACCCAAAAAAATCTGATTTCTATATGGTTTTGATATAAGTACCAATCCCTAGTTTTACTTTGTTCTGAAAGCTATAATATTTTCTTTATCTCATCATTAGTTCTTGGTTGTACACTATTTTTCAACATGTTTATCAATGTATGAATAAAGGAATCTGTAAACTCTGCATAACTGAACTCTGTGGACTCTTTTCTGATCAAAGATGTCCAAAAGATTACTAAAAATGGATTTCCCTCTACATCTAGCTTCTGAAGTGTTATTGGGAACTTGTCTGCTTGAAAATATAGAAACATGTGAAAAATAAAGTAAGTATACCTAAATACTCCTTCAGTTGGAAATTTGACAAGCTGATCATGGATATTATCAACTATGTATTCAACATAATTTTAAATGATAGAAGGAGGCTGTCCTAGTAAAAAGGTAGATATAAAACCTAGGATTGACTCATCTGTATGCTCATCTGTAAAATACACTAGGATGAAGGACAACATGAATATGACATCCTTAGACCCTTCAGGAAATTTTGAAGTAGAATAAGGAGGGTTTAGTTTTGGAATTTCAACATAGGCAGGCATGAAATTTTGAAAAATCTGAAACTTTTTAGGAAAGTCCAGACCAATGTAAAGCTTGGTGAGTGCTTCTATGGATAATGGAACTGCATTGGGATCTAGTTTGAGCTGAAGCATTAGGTTAATTGACTCAGCAGTAATTGTGAACAATAATTCTTTATTTGCATTAACCATTGCTTTTTCTTCGGGAGAATAATAAGTCTGACATAGCCTAATGATTTGTGGACATTGATGAGTGAGTGGAACTACATACTTGGGTAGGTTTGAATCCCAAATCTAAACTTCATCAACTTGATCTAATGACTTTTCAAGACTCTAGCAATGGAGGTCTAACAGATTAAATTCTATCACTGGATCTTCTATTTTGTAATCCATATCTGCTAAGGGTGTATGTTCAATGTCTACAACAGGAGGTTGTAGAGTATTTACAAAAATAGTGGTTTTGGAAGACACTTCTGGATTTGATTTTGACATTTTTAAACCTTCTGGGTGCTTGAAACTCTGTATTTTGGCTTTTTGAACTCTTCTATAAGATGGAATTGTTTACAAAAGTGTTTTTGACTTTAACAGAGTTCTATGGATAAAAATGGGCATAACTTGACTTTCTTTTGATTTTAAACCTTTTCAATTTGGCTTTAAATTGTTCTTTAAGCTCTTTTAGGTTCAGGAAATGGTATACAAGAGTTTTTTATGCTTCTTTTGGATAAACTGGACTAAAAATGGTTCAAATTGGGCACAAAAGTATTGGGATATTTTGCAAAGGGCTTCTAGATAAATTCGAAGTCTTTTTAAGGTCTGCAAATGCTAAATATATTCAATTTTTCTTTTTAAAATAGATTGCAATATTGAAACGGGGTTTATCAGTTTTTTTACAGTGAATTTGTTCTTTGTAGGCAACTACAAGGGTCTTTCTATGGATAAATCGGATTTACAAAGCTTAATTTCTTAGAAATTCTCTTTTTCAAAAGATAAACAGGTTTTTTTTCTATGAAGAATACCTGTTTATGCAGGTATTTGGTCTTTCAAATGGGTTTCAGCAGCGTCAGACAGGTTTTTGATGGATTTTGAATCTTATGGAAATTGAACTGAAGCTTCCAATGATCTTGAAAGCAGCTGTAATGACTTTTCTGGTTTCTTTTGAGCGTGAAAATGGTGTATAGGGATTGTTTCTTCAGTCGGGAGGATAAACACACAAATAACATAGAAAAGGGTTTAACTGTGTATATGGAAGTTTTATAAGTTTTTAGGTTTAAAGAAAGTCAGCATTAAATGGTGGTCGTGTCAGAGTGGTTTGGCACTTGAAGGAAAAATTGGAAGTGGCTTATCGCACATACTTTGGGTGGTAAGTAGTTTTCTTAGATCGAATGTGATCCAATCACATATTGCCGCGTGGAGGAGAGATAAAGGCGTAAAATTGCCCATTTTGAAAATATGAATTTGATTGTTGATCGCGCAAGTTGAAATGCGATATGGCATTGTGATCATCGGATCCAGGGATATGTGTGCGAATGGCTACGATTAAATGAGGTAGTTGCTCGATGGATGGGGCATGGGGACCGAGTCTTGTTATATGGCGGGGTTTAGTTTTAACATTAATAATGTATTTTTTTAATGTAAAACCAATGTTTTATTTTGATTAGCGGGGCATATTTACATAGTAAATGAAATATTTACATATGTTTAACAACCATTGGGGGCGGGTTTATTATATGATATGTTTTTAACCTATGGGGATACGAGCAGGGTTTTATTTCAATCACATGGGTATTTAAAACCATAGGTTAACGTTAATAAGTGGGTTTTTGGGATATTTATAATAAAATGAATTAATAAATATACAAGAAGGGGAAATCTAAAGGATTTAATACCTTATGTTAAAAATTAATATTAAATGAAATGTAGTGAATGAAAATACAAAAAAATAAACTAACTGTAAAAATAAACCTTTTAAGCACAAATAATTGTACCTTTAAACATTTACACTTAAACTTAGGATAAAATGTATTTTGTGGGTTTTTGAGTGTTTTTGGATGAAATGAAATTAATTAAGAGGGGATTTTACTTTTTCTAAGCAAAAAATGTGTTTTACTTAGGAAAAGGGATTATAATTTTTGGAAGAGGGTGAATATGCTGAGGAAATGGGCTTTTATGAAGGGAATCCAATATTTTTAACCAATCAATTACTAACCCTTAGTTCTAGTCCCAACAGAAGTTAGAGAAATGCTCTAAGCCTCTTTAAATGAAGGTTTTTAATACTGGATCATTATGGGGGAGGGGAAATTAGTAATTTTCCCGATGATGCTTTATTACATGCCTTGTGCAACTGCTTTCTACCTACCCATCATTATTCTAACATTTTTAATTCATTTGCATGGGTGCTTTTAAGCTTGCAATCGTAAATCCATTTTTCTTTTTAAAGCATTAAAATATCTAATTATAACCTTATTTCATCCGAGGGCTCAGATTAAACTATTGAGCTCCTCATTTATTCTCTAACTATCTATTGATTTTTCAAGTTTAAACTGTTTGACATATCTTTATTCTCTATCTAAAACATGAAATTAAAAGCATGAAAAGTTAAGATTAAACTATTTAACTGATCATGAATTATAGCATTTTGAACAATCTGCACATAATCATTATTTTTGCAATAAAAGTAAATAGTAGTGGCATTTTGACTTGTTCACTTTCATGTCTTATTTTTATCTCATTTTTCTCTTTTGGGGTTCATTTTTATATATATATATATATTTTCTTTTCAAGTCCTTTGATCTTTCTTTTAGGAATTTTACCCTCTTTTCATTTTTTATTATTTTCAAATATGGGAAAAGAACTTGCAGAAAGTAAGGTATGTGCATATTTACAAGACTAATCACAGTCAATTCAAAAATTATGAACCCTATTATTATAGGACCGTAACAGTGGCTCCACATGGGGATGGCATTTCCTGGTGAAATGTCAAGAACTTTAAGACTAGTAGCCTTTGAATTTTGACTGACCTGACCTTGTAGATGTTATCTGATCTCTGCAATTGTTCATACTTATGACATTTTTACCTCTCAAATCTTAGGGTGTCATTCTCTTTGGACTTCAACTCTGTTAGGAAAACATCCAATCCAATCTAAAATCTTCAATGCTATTTACAATGGAAAAAGTAAATAGAACTAACTATTTGTTATCTCTGAGGAGTAGTAGTGCTTCAACATTCTTCCATTGACTGGTCCACGTAGCATATCTAATCCATCCATTTCTTTCAGAAAGAAAGCATTGTTACCTCTGTAACCATAAATAACATAAGGTCCTTTCCATAGGAAATCAAATTTCCCATGTTTACCTTTCTCTTCTTTTCTTGAATCCCATTTTAACACTTTGTATCCAATGTAGAAATCATCTTCTTTACTCTTTTTTATCAAAAAAATTCTTTATCTTATCTTGGATAACTTGAGACTTAAGATAAAATTATTCTCTTGTTTGTTGCAAGTGAATGGTTTGGTTAATCCTTCTTTGAATGTCATTTGTCTAAACTTGTAATTCTTGGATTATCTTCATTACTGGTACTCCTAAAGAAGATGGAAAAACAACATCCATTCCATAAACAAGCTGGTAAGGATATGTACCAATATATTTTTTGGTGGTAAGTCTATCTGCCCATAAGGCATTGACTAAGTTCTTGTTCCAAGTCTTTTTGTTATCTTCTATTAACTTCCTGATGATGTTTACAAGGCTCTTATTGGAAGACTCAGCTAGGCCATTACCTTGGGGGTAATATGCAGTAGAATGGCATGGGGTAATGTGATATTTATGGCAAAATTCAATCATCTTTTTGGATTTGAATGCAGCCGCATTGTGAGTGATAATCTTTTAGGGACATGCAAATATTGAAAGTATGTTGTTTTCTAAAAAGGAAATAATGGCAGTGTTAGTGGCTTTCCTAAAGAGTATGGATTCAATCCACTTAGTAAAATAATCAGTGGCTGACAGAATCCACTTATGTTAGGCTGATGATGGAGGGTGAATTTCACCAATGAAGTCAAGACCCCATTGTTGAAATGGAATTTTTGTTGAGATAGGTTTTAAGGGAAATGGTAAGAGCTTTTCCCTTCCTTCAAATATTTGACACTTGTGATAGGAGGTCACATACCCTTTCACATCTGCAAATAAAGTAGGCCAATAAAAACCAGCTCTCAGGATTTTTTCTGCAGTAGTCTTCCAGTAGAGATGTCCTCCACAGTCAGCTGCATGAAATTCTTCTAATACTTTGTCAGCTTCTTCTTTTAGCAAAAAATTCAGTAAAATTCCACTATGATGCTTCCAAACATTATCTAATATACAAAATCTTACTGCTTTAAGCTTTAAGAACCTAGCTTTTGTTCTTGATAATCCAGGAGGAGCTTGTAAATTTAGTAATAGAAATATGATATCTGCATACCATGGTAAGTCTGAAAAGGCTTCATGGATCTCTGGAGTCACCATCTCTTCCTGATCATCTACTTGGGGAAATAAAATTTGTGTCTAGGGCATGACAATTTGATTCAGCCATGAGCTTGGCTAAACCTTGACCTTTTATAAGTTTAGTGGGTTTTATCTCTATGTCATATTCCAAAATTGTGGCAATCCACTTACCTCTTCTACCATCAGGACCATCTTGAGTTAGAATGTCTTTTACTACTGCATTTGGAACATAAGCAATGATGTGAGGACAAATAATGTACACTCTGAAATCTTTAATGGCCTTTACCAAAGCTAGGGCATGTTTCTCCATGATAATATACTTCAAATTGGTATCTCTAAGTGTTTTTCTGAAGAAATCTATGGGCTGCTCATAGCCTTGGTAATTTTTCTGCAGTAAAAGCACAACAATGGTGTGTTCTAAAGGAAATGAAAAGAAGATGAAATCCATTTTAAAGTCAGGACGTATAAGGACTAGGGTTTTGGCTAAGGATTGTTTGATAGATTCAAATGATTGTTTGGCCTCAATAGTCCATTTAAGAACTGAATATTTTTTCATCATATTATTGAGTTCTCTAATTATTTCAGCTAAATTGGAGATGAATCTTCTTAGAAAGTTAATTTTACCTAGAAAAGCTTGTAACTCTTTTATGTTCCTTGGAGGACTAATGTTAATAATTGCTTCTATTCTGGAAGGATCTATTCTAATTCCTTCCTTAGATATTATGTGTCCTAATAACTTACCTTCTTCTAATCCAAATAAGGTTTTCTTAGGGTTTAAAGAGATGCCAAACTTTCTGCATCTAACAGAGACTTGTCTAAGATGATCCAAGTGTTCATAATCAGCCTTAGAAAATATAGTAATGTCATCTAAGTAAATCACTAAGAATTCATGAATTTCCTTTGTAAAGGCTATATCCATAGATCTTTAAAAGGTAGCCCCTACATTCATTAAACCAAAATAATTTTTTACATACATAAAAGTGCCCCAAGGAGTAGTAAAACCTGTTTTGGCTTGATCCTCTAGTTGGACTAAAATTTGGTTGTATCCTGAAAATCCATCTAAAAGTGAAATCCTAGAAGAACCAAATACCCTTTGTAAAATGTGATCCATTTTTGGTAAAGGATAATTATATTTTAAGCATACTTTGTTTATATTACTAAAATCAACACATAATCTAATTTCTCCTGTCTTTTTTCTGGTTGGAACTAGATTAGAAACCCAATTAGAATATCTGATTGGTGCAATTATCTATGCATCATACATTCTTTTTACCTCTTTTTTAATCAAAGGCATCAAAACAAGGTTGATCCTTCTTAAATTTTGTTTAAAAGGCTTTTGGTCTTCTTTTATAGGGATTTTATGTTGTATTATGCTAGTGTCATAGGATTTTAGGTCCCCATATCTCCAAGAAAAATCATCTTGAAATTCCTTGAAAAGAGCAATATATTTTTCTTTTTCTTATTGAGGTAAGGCTTTGGAAAGTTTGATAATCTTGGGTTTTAACTCTATGCCTATGTTACATTCCTCAATATCAGATCTAAGTGGCTCCATTTTGGTTTTTTAGCAACGTCATTTGAGTCAAATAAATCTTCTAAATGAGTTAAGCCTTTTGGTAAGAAATTATCTTTGAGATTTAATATATTAGATTCATCATCAATTATCTCATTAATTTCTACTTTCTCTAAGTTATCTATATATAATTGAATAAATTTAGTAGGTATAGAAAACTTTAATTTATTTACATCTATGTCATTCAAATCAATTTCAATATCTAAATCCTGATCTAATGTACAGTCTGTGTCTATTTTACAATTTTGAAATTCAACTTCATTATTCATAAAATGGTAAATATATTGATCTTGTGAGAAAATTTGCCAGTATTTGAGGTTATCTGGAATTATTGGTCTATGTTTTACTTCTGTAGTATACTTATGATTGGGCTGAAAGGGTAGATTACAAGGACTAGCAAAAGTTTCTGAGTGTGCCTATATGTTTTGCTTTCTTGGTATTGCAAAAAAAATGCATTCCAACAATTCATCTATCAAATCTAACATAGTTTCTCTATATCAGCCTAATCTTGGATTATAAACAGAATATTCTCCATTTATTTGTTTTAAAATCAACTCTAAATCTCCCATTATTGATATTCTTTTACCTCCTAATTTTATGATAATCTGGAGTCCTAAAATGAGGGCTTCATCCTCAGCCATATTTTTGGTTCATTTAAAATTCAATCTGAAAGCATGGCCTTCTACATGATTATTTTCCATATTAGTTATCCAAACTCCTGCTCATTCTCCTAGTTTATTGACTGATCCATAAAAATCTAGGTGCCATAATTATTCACGAAATATATTTTCATTGTCTGGTATTTTCTTTTTGTGTTTTAGTTTAGTTTTGATTTCATTATTAGTTTCAGAGTTACATAAGATGAATGAATCTAGGTCATTAGGTGTAGTGTAAATTGGGTAATTTATTGATCATTCTGCACTACTCACTATATATTTCATCAATGTTTCCCTATAGAGTTTCTTTGGTTGGCCAAAAATTGATATGGTTGCATATAACATGTCCAATTGTAGAGATACCTATAATTTTTCTCCCCATAAGCGAGATAATAACATTCCATATTTGGGTGGGTGTTGGACGGATAAGTTGTTCTTGCTGACAAGACAAACCTCCCAAGTGTCCTATGGACAACTAGCAACAAACATCCAAACAAAAACTATTTTCTCTAGATAATATTTGATTCAGAATTAGCTACAACAGAGGTTTTGAAGACCTACTTGTAGTCTAGCGCTATTCGTAATGATCTTCTTTCCAGTTGCTTGAAAGAGTCGTCTTCAAAGATCTGCAATCACAAACATGGAAAAAATCAATAGCACCTGCATAGTATAAAATAATTCACGAGATATATATCTATCAAGATGATCAAGGAATTCAAGAAATAAGCTAATTAATTAAATAAATCATTGATAAAACATGATAAACAAGCTACTTAATTAAAGAACTCATTGAGAAAACAATATTCATTCACATTATCTTTGATGAAGAAAGAGCCTTACAACCATGTACGCCTTGATGTCGAACAGGCCTTCCTGGGGTCTGGAACAGGCATTTCCCTTACTCTGACAAGCTTTGCACTCTCTCAACTAAAATGCACATGGGTGTGTAATCATTCCCACATAATGATCAATTAAGAGAGTCTGAGTCTCTATAGCATTTCTCCTCAAAAATTCTCAAATTCTAACTCCCCTTGAAGCTGCACTATGGCTTCAATTTATAGGAAAAGAGAAGAGGTTACAACTCCACATAAGAAGGGATAGAATGCTCTTTTGAATGGATTAAGCTCCATAAACCAAGGGGTAGGCTCCCATAATGGAGGAATGAACATACATGATAGGAGCGAACCTTCGACCGGATAATTGCTTCTAGAAGCTTCTAGATTTGACTGATGGGCTTCTAAATGTTACTTTTTTCCTTTGTTTTACCTTTTACAGGGGTATACACCCTTAATGAAGAAAAATTGGGTTTAGTTCCGCATGCTTTAGAACAAAAAGGTGCGGCACCGCAGGCAATGTTAAGAGAAAGTGTGGTACAAGTGTTTTTATGACTTTTATGAGATTTTCTCTCAATTTCAAGGCTTGATTTTAGGAACTTTGATGTTGTAGACTTCTAAGGGAGTACTAAAACTTCATGGTGACAAATTTCAGTGTAACAAATTCCCCCCTAAAGTGCAAAGTCTAAGAGAATTCAAAGAGTGATGTGCTTTATCGTTTCAAGGATTAGCCTTTGGACACCCCAGTTGGAACCATGTAAAAACATTCAATGGAAAACATATATATATATATATATATATATCATCACTGAGGTAGGCATTCCCATACTCAGATCAAAACTAACTAAACTTGTTCTGATACAGGAATGATTTTAATATTACATCAATATTGTAGACACAACATGGATGCAGCCATCTGTAATGGATAGTCTATTGCATAATGAATAATAAAGCTCCTCGCAGCCTGGATGGTGGAAACTAGATCCAGGGTCTTGATTTTTGCTTCTCGAACTAGTACAATTCTATCCATGCGATTAAATGTGTTGAAGTCGAACATGGTGGAACCCATTTGATTACCAGTCAATTATGTGAACTGTTAACAAGCATGAGAGAAACCACCAATAATGACAATGTCTCTCAAATTACTCAGTAAAATCCATGAAATGTGAATAAGTGATCTTGAAGTCGAACATTTCATGGAATCGTTCGTTCGAAGGTCAATGATGCAACCTGTCATCGAAGGCGAGAAATCTTCCATTAAGGCATGCAGATTCCAAGGTACTGACGGATTCTAGATCAACTTCCTAGATGATAAGTTTTCGTCAACAGAAAGTGATCCGTCGTAAGCAAGCTCATGACACGAAACCATAGATCAAGTTTTAAAGAAATTTTTTGCAAGGACTGACTCAGGGATGGTCAACGCGAATGGAGACAAATGTTTGAATATGAATGGTTTGTTTGATTGTCCTCTTGAACACATAATGACACTGTAGATGGTTTGGTAACAATTTCACTAAGCTAATACCGAGAAACCGGCTGAAGACCTTCAATGTGGTTCGATTAGCTGATATGCAAAGGATTTTCCCAACCCAGGTAGAAGTGCAACAAAAGTTTCGTGTTCAAGAGTGGTAATCTACTTTTAAATCATAGTGTAACAAATGAATTCATTTTCTCTTTTTCCCCCATCATTTCTAGCAAATACCTCTTTATTTTTTACAAGCTTGAGGAAGATAACATTTGCTTGTTTATAAGCTCATCCTTCGGATGAGTCAAACTTAGTTTAAATCGAACCCTAAGAAGGAGTGGTCCGTTCTTGTTTGTAATCGACATGTCCTTTACTGTTTATTTTTAACAAGTACAATATAGGAGAAACTCAGTGTTTTTCAGTTTTAGGGAGTCAGAAGAAAAACTTAAGAAAACTCCATGGGTGTTCTATTTCGTGATTTTAGTCTTTGAGGCCCGAAAAAGGATAAAACAATCTGGGAGAGAACTCTATTAAACATGATTAGTCAATGTATACCTTTTTCATAAATATTCCATTTCAGTCCGGAAAAGGGGTAAACTTATACTAAAGGACGACTGTTCATTTCCTTTAATGAGTTCGAATAGTCAAGTACTCGACAATCTTTTCATATTTAGAGAGTCTGAAAAGGGCTAAAAATAGGACTCCATGGTTTCAATTTTTCATAAATTTTAAAGAGCCCGAAAAAGTAATAAAAGTATACTCTTCGTCAAAAATCACCATTTTACCCGAAAAATCCGGTATTCTGCACAAAAACTCAAAAAATTAAACATACCTGCTTTTAATAAAATAAAAATATTTTGAAAAACCATATTTTTAAAGTGAAAAATAAACAAAAATAAATTTCATTTATATGAAAAAACTTATAAAAAGGAGTTTTCCAAATTCATTTTTACCATTGAGTTCAGAGTGAAAATTTGAGAGCTTTTGGAAAAAAATGCTCCAGAGAAGATTCCGGACAAACCGACCATTCAAATTGAAAACCGTCTGCTCCAGGTAATCCAAATTATATTTTCCTTTCTTTTCATCCATTCATTTTCTTAATTTAGGGTTTAAAATTCATTTTTGGGGAAGAAATAGGTTCAAAATTCTGCTCATGGGGGTCCGTAGGTAAGACACATGGTACCTGCGGACCCCGACATTTTCTCACAAAGAAAAATGAAATGGTCGTGCAATTTTAGTACAAAGCCCATGCGGGGCTACACACTATCTCTGAACAAAAAGTGCGGGGATGCCATGAAGAATTTAAAAATGTATTTTCTCTCCAAATTACCCAAAATTTTCTTTTTAAAATGATTCTAATCTTTCATTTTTCTCATTGTAGGATATTTACAATGCTTATCTGGCGGGAACGTGAACATGAGGAGGTGGATGAAGCTGCAATGGTTCATCAACCTACATTACAAGTTTTGAGAGCATGTGGGTTATTCAAATTCTGGGCTATCAGTGGCATGAGAGCCCAAGTAGACCTTCTCACTTGGTTGGTAAACAAGTGGGATGTACAGGACCAGTGTTTTGTGATTGGAGGCAACTGACTCGAAATCGAGTTGGAGGACATATAATTTCTGACTGGTTTGTCTAAAAGAGGCAAACTACTTTCTCTATTTGGGGCTAGACCAGGTGGCCAGTCTGTTGCTAGCCTGCAACTAGAGTTCTGTAATGATGAGGCCAATCCTAAAGACAAATGGATTGATATCAAAACCATCATCCATCCTGAGTTGAAAGTAGTTGCATTTACCGTAACCAAGTTATGTGGAAGTGCAGCTTTTCATGTTGCTACTGGATCTCAAATGAAGATTGTAGTGGATTGTTTCCGAGGCACCATATTCAACCGGTGCGAGGTAGTGTTGGCGAATGTCAAAGGCCAACTAACTAGGACAAAGAATGAGAAGTTGAATAACTTCGGATATGGATCGATCGTGGTTACTTTTTCTCTAGAGAGGATTCCTCTACTGGCCCCGCAACATATTCCAGTTGATCTTGGTAGAGTCCGAGAACCTCGGATGGTCGGATGGGTAGCTTTGATGGCTCGTCACAGCGAGGGTGGAGAGATTGTCCAATTTCCCTCGACCTATTTCCGTTGGTTAGAACACCAAATCTTCATGATAGAGGACTTCCCTTATGCTGGGATGGATTACCACAGTGATTGTGACATGCCACTTCCTCCAGGAGTTCAGTGGGATGAGTCAGGTAAAAATCATTTTGACATGCTCTAATTTCTAATTATTTTTTTTTAATCGTCCAAAATTGATAAAAAAAAATTACAAATACAGATGTGGGTCCACGTCGACCAGTCACTCTCCGCCCCTTCGAGAGGAGGCAAAGGGATGCAGCTGCAGCAACACCACCACCACAGGATCAGATAGCAGAGATCCTTACTAATTTGGAACACCATCTGGAGCGATTGACTATGGACATCCCAGAGACTACCATAGACGACATTCCACTTCATTTGCAGAGATATGTCATTGGTGTTCCTGGATTGTTCAGGAGATTCCTGAGTAGGGTGGCATGGGCTGTAGTATATTATCATGATCATTACCACAGATAGTGGATGATTGGCTGTATAGACTAATATAATTTTTTGTATCACTTTTTTCCCGATCGTAAGGCATTTTGAACCTATGATTGAGGATGATGTACTATTTTTTGAAACACTACTCTATGCTATGATATACTACTATTTGCAGTTACTTGTCCAACATGTTATCGAATGTTGATTTACTGTTTTCATTATCACAAATGTTTGTTTATAACACTAGAAGCTATTTTGTCTGCTAATGTGTTTAAATTTCTTGGAATGTGTTGATACTCAATATAATCAAATTCTCATTCTAAGAGACGAACTTAAAAAATAGTCTTAACAATACTGGGTTTCTAATTTCATACACTTGATTTAATTGTAATACAACGAGCTTAGAATCTAACCTAATGATCAAACTCCGAATTCCAAATGAAATGGATTCAGACAATAACTCAATAACCGCGCTATATTCTGCAATATTGTTCGTCGTTTGACCGAGGCTTACCCCATGCATAGATACTAACTTGTCAGTGGGTGAATAAATAACCCAGGCTGCGAAAGAAATGTTCCATGTATTACGACAAGCACCATCAGCAAAACCAATGTATGTTTGAAAAGAAGTCAACATCTGCAATATCAAGAGTAATCGAGATAAGCAAGAATAGTAGTAAAAGCACACTTAAGCTAGGCACACGTTTCTAATCGACAACACACCAGCTAGAAAATAACTATTATACAGGAAAGATCTCCACACAAGAATCAAGCATAATATCTCTTCAGATAAAGCCCATTTCTGGGTTTGTGATCATGAGATCAAGTCCCTTGAAGAAAAATGCTCAAAAATAAAGTTGCTCAGAATTGGTCCGAATCAGATCAACTGGAAAGAGCTCGGAAAAACGATCCTGTAGACGTGAACGACACTGAAAAATAACGTCGTATGAAGAATATATTCAACTTTAAAGTTTGCCAATTTCAATTAAAAAATGGCCAAAATTGACTTTATAAAATATTTTTATTAAAAAAAAGAATATTCCATAGAATATTCTAGGAATATTCCACAGAATATTCTAGGAATATTCCACAGAATATTCTAGGAATATTCCACAGAATATTCTAGGAATATTCCACAGAATATTCTGTGGAATATTTCGCTTGTGGCCAATTACAGAGCACCACGTGGCCCCAAGGTGGAATGGTTGAATGAATTGGCATTTAAAAGTTTTGTTTGGTTGTGGGCAGGATTTGAACCCGGGTCGGCGGGATGGAAATGGAGCGGCCCGACCATTGGGTCATGGCAGCAGTTGTTAATTATTATACGTGCCCGTTTGTATTTGAATTTGAATGTTTGTTTGGGAGGGGCCCGAAAGGGGGCCAGCCCCCTTAGCATGTAACCACGGGGCTCGGAACCATGGGCTTCAAACAATGGCGTGAAGATTGGATAAGGCTCGGTCACGTGAATTCTGGCGGATATTTCCATATGGTTTTTTATTATATGGTTTAACATTTAAAACCTTCTGCATTAAACTCCAGTATTAAACCTTCTCCGACGAGCCCAGTCACGTGAGCTTATCCGTTAGCCCCCTATAACTGGCGGAAAATTGGCGAAGTGCCAAAATTTTAGCGCCGGCTCCATATTTTTCGGGCTATCTGGCAGTTAGCCAGATTTAACTGGAGTTATTCTAGGCCAAACTGGCAGTTGGAGTAAAAGAGCCATAACTTTGGCTAGGAAAGTCCTTTTTGGACGAATTTGTTTTTGATTCTGGGGTAATTGATCATTCTGGAGCTATTGGCAGTGTTTGTAGAGCCACCAGGGCACTCTAACAGAGAATTTACCAGCGTTTTTGGTCGTGGAGCCACCAGGGCCTAAGGGAAGAAGAGCTGTTTTGGACTACCTTCATCCAATGGAGGTGTTTGTTTAGTCATTTTATACTGATTTGAGCCTTTTGAATCTTAATTTGCAGTTTATTTTTCCATTTGAGGCTTCTATACAGTTGTATTCACATTTTTAGCATTTAATCAAAGAGGAAAAAGCCTAATTAGAGGCTTTTGGACCCACCGAAGGTAGCCCAAGAGAGGGGTGAACCGCTTAAACAATTATTTGTTGTCATACTGTATAATTTTGCTGCATATTTTCAGATTCTGTTCCTTTAAACATTAAATTTTTATAAGAAAACTTTTACTAAGCAGGTTTAAACAGTGAACAAAACTTATTAGTTCATCTTCAAACCATTATACTTCATTTGCAGAATATGTATACTTGCCTATTCACACATTAAAGCTGGATCAATGAATACTTTGCAATTAAAACAAATACTTTCATTGATCGGATCTCAGTGATTACATTTTATTTCTTTAGGCAGAGTCTGTAGAAGGGCTAGGTAGCCTCCGGATTCATCCTTTCTTTGAAAGGTGAAATATCAGGTGAATGCCCCTACAGTCAATCTCTGTATGAGAAATACTTTGTTCTCACAATTTCAGATCAGGTTGGTATCAGAGCTCAAGGTTTTTCTTAAGATTTTGTGAAATTTGTGCAAGTAAATTGTGTTATTCTGCAAAATTTGATGCTTACTAGGCTGAAATTGCAAAGAGGGCAAGGTCAATTGGTTAGAGAACAAGTTAATCCTCAACCAAGGAGGGCTAGAGTGCCATTACATCCACCTTCCATTTCATCCTCAGTAGCCTTAGAATCAGCCACAAACATGTCATCCAGAGAAGGAGAAGTACATGAGGAAATGGATCCCAAGGAAGAAGAAAGAGTCTTTAGAAAAGCTTTCTTGGACTTGACTGAGATGGTTAGGATCCTATACTAGGAGAGAAATGATAGGATTTCTAGAGAAGGGTCTAGAAACCAAAAAGAAGAAGGAGATTCTTCAAGAGGGAAGAATGACAATGATAAGTCTAAGAAAGGGAATGGAGGAAATGGTGATCCTTAATCTCCATCGTCATCCTCTTCAACTTCTGTTAATCAGTCACACAAAACAAAAACATCTCTTAAAAATCCTTTGTTAAAGCTTGATGTGAATGTAGAAAAATTGGATAACTGGATTAGACAACTGGAAGTCTATCTAAGAATTCAAAATTTGCATGATGATGACACAAAAATCCAATTAGCCTCTTTGAGAATGGATGGAGCAGCTTTGGTTTGGTTGGAAGCCAAGACTAGAGAGGAGATTAAAAAGCATGGTAAGATAACTCTAACTTGGGCTGAGTTTATTACTGCTATTAAGAAACAGTTTTATCCTCTTGCTCATATTCACAAAGCAATCATGAATTGGCAAAATTTTAGGCAACTTAATGGTCAAAATGTGCAAGATTATACCCAAGAGTTTAGAAGGAGAGAACTTCTACTTGGAGTAGACTTACAAAGTCAAGACACCTTGTTGAAATACATAGGAGGTTTGCACAATTACCTGCAACATACTATCCTAATGTTCAATCCTACTAGCTTAGATGAAGTCTATGTGCAGGCTACACATTTAGAAGCTAGAGGAAAGAATACTTTTGTTGAGGATAGTAATTTCAAAAACAAAGGAAAGAAGAGAGTTGTAAATTCAAGAAAAGAAAAAGGAAATTTCTTTTGCAAGAACTGTTCAAAGACAAGTCATGATGAAGATCATTCTTGGAAGCTTCATCCTGAACTAAAACCAGAAAAATTTAAGAACAAAAACAAGACCAAAGAAAAGGAGAAAACTGTAGCAACATTTGAGCAAGACTTAGGGTCAGACTCAGGAGATGAGACACAAAGCATAGGCATGGTTTTAAAGAAAATTAAGGGGAAAGAAGTGGTGCAAGACACAAATCCCAGTTCTAGCTCTTTGAATTTTCACAAAGATACTCATGAAGAAAAAGAGGAGGATAGAGATTTTCCATGTGAGGGTAATTTCAAAACATATCAAAATTGACACACTATTTGACAGTGGGTCACAAGCGAATCTTATATCTGAAGACTTGGTCAAGCAGCTTAAGCTTGAGACCATTCCACATCCGAAGCCTTATCCACTTGGATGGATATGCAAGGATGCCAATTTGCAAGTTTCAAGGAAGTGCATATTGTGCTTTGCAATAACTGCACACTTTATTGACACAGTGGAACTTGATGTGGTGTCGCTTGATATCTCAGGTATTGTTTTGGGAAGTCCTTATTTATTTGACAGGAGGGCCATCTTTCATCGCCATGAAAAAAAGTATCACTTGTTTAAAGATGGTAAAGAGTACATTATGAGAGCTCACAAGAAGAAGATGGAATCTTCTTTACTCCATGCAAGTCAATTGAAAAGACTGGTTAATGCAAGTCAAAGTCTAACTTTGTTAATGTTGAAACGACCAGATTTTGAGCATTCGCCTTCTTATGATGTTGTTAATTATTTGTCTCAGTTTGATAACAGTTTGCCTTTGAAAGAAGATAATGTTATGTTGCGCAAATTACCTTTTGGGTCAGCCAATGCTGTGAATGAAGTGTCAAAGAAAAGTAGTGCAAGCAAGAAGGACACACCATTCAGCATGGGAAAAAGTTGGTTTCAGTATGGTCGAATTCGCCATGGGAACAGTTTGCAAGGTGAAAATTATTCTAAGTCTTCTGGGAGGTTTGATTAGTGTAGAAAAAGTTTGTTTTCTACAAATTACAATTATTATTCTGCAAATTTTAATTATTTGCATCATGACTTCGTCAATCTTAGCAATGGTCGATCAGTTGATTCCAGAGACAGATTATCATTTTCTCAAAAGCTTCATTTGATGAAATTGGGTAGATTTTATTTATTCAAGGGTGGAAGAGTGGAGAATCAGTCTCCACATCATCAGTTTCAGTAATCAGAAATATTTTGAGGGTCCAAAAGCTTCCCATTTGGGAGGTGTGATCAGGAGATCAAGTCCCTTGAAGAAAAATGCTCAAAAATGAAGTTGCTCAGAATTGGTCCGAATTAGATCGACTGGAAAGAGCTCGGAAAAATGATCCTGTAGATGTGAACAGCACTGAAAACCGACGCCGTATGAAGAAGATATTCAGCTTTAAAGTTTCCCAATTTCAATTAAAAAATGGCCAAAATTGACTTTATAAAATATTTTTATTAAAAAAATAATATTCCACAGAATATTCTGGGAATATTCTGGGAATATTCTGTGGAATATTCCACATAATATTCTGTGGAATATTCTACTTGTGGCCAATTACAGAGTGCCACGTGGCTAGCCCGGAGGCTGCCACGTGGCCCCAAGGCGGAATGGTTGAATGAATTAGCGTTTAAAAGTTTTGTTTGGTCGCAGGCAGGATTTGAACCCAGGTCGACGGGATGGAAATGGAGCAGCCCGACCATTGGGTCATGGCAACGGTTGTTAATTATTATACGCGCCCGTTTGTATTTGAATTTGAATGTTTGTTTGGGCAGGGCCCGAAAGGGGGCCAGCCCCCTCAGCATGTAACCACGGGGCTCGGAACCGTGGGCTTCAAAAAACGACGCGAAGATTGGATAAGGCTCAGTCACGTGAATTTCGGCAGATATTTCCATATGATTTTTTATTATATGGTTTAACATTTAAAACCTTCCGCATTAAACTCCAGTCTTAAACCTTCTCCGACGGGCTCGGTCACGTGGGCTTATCCGTTAGCCCCCTCTAACTGGCGGAAAATTAGCGGAGTGCCAAACTTTCAGCGCCAGCTCCATATTTGTCGGGCTATCTAGTAGTTAGCTAGATTTAACTAGAGTTATTCTAGGCCAAACTGGAAGTTGGAGTAAAAGAGCCATAACTTTGGCTAGGAAAGTCCTTTTTGGATTAATTGTTTTTTGATTTTGGGGTAATTGATCATTCTGGAGCTGTTGGGAGTGTTTGTAGAGCCATCAGGGTGCTCTAATAGAGAATTTACCAGCATTTTTGGTCGTGGAGCCACTAGGGCCTAAGGGAAGAAGAGTTGTTTTGGACTACCTTCATCCAATGGAGGTGTTTGTTTAGTCATTTTATACTGATTTGAGCCTTCTAAATCTTAATTTGTAGTGTATTTTTCCATTTGAGGCTTCTATACAGTTGTATTCACATTTTGAGCATTTAATCAAAGAGGAAAAAGCCTAATTAGAGGCTTTTGGACCCAGCGGAGGTAACCCAAGAGAGGGGTGAACCGCTTAAACAATTATTTGCTGTCATACTGTATAATTTTGCTGCATATTTTCAGATTCTGTTCCTTTAAACAGTAAATTTTTATAAGCAAACTTTTCCTAAGCAGGTTTAAACAGTGAACAAAACTTATTAGTTCATCTTCAAACCATTATACTTCATTTGCAGAATATGTATACTTGCCTATTCACACATTAAAGCTGGATCAATGAATACTTTTCACTTAAAACAAATACTTTCATTGATCAGATCTCAGTGATTACATTTTATTTCTTTAGGCAGAGTCTGTAGAAGGTCCAGGTAGCCTCCGGATTCATCCTTTCTTTGAAAGGTGAAATATCCGGTGAATGCCCCTACAGTCAATCTCTGTATGAGAAATACTTTGTTCTCACAATTTCAAATCAGTTTGCCTAAAGAGACCCTGTCAAAATCAATCAACTCATAGGCCCCTTTTGCAAGCTGTCACTTGACAATATAAGGACCATGCCACATGGGTTCGAATTTACTAGCCCCTAGCTTATCGTTATCTTGATCATATACAAAAATTAGGTCTCCTTCTGAAAAATACAAGGTGTAACACTTCTATCATACTAAGCTTTCATTCGTTTCGCATGATCCTCAATAGTTAATGTAGCGGTACGCTGATTATCATCTAATTGAGCCAAGTACAAAAAAAGTTTCTCCTCTTCAGAAGTGGCTGGTAGTAACTCTATGGCTAGTTGGAGTGACGGTATCTCACATTCAATCGGTAATACCACTTCTAAACTGTAAACCAGTTGAAAAGGGGTAAAACCTGTCGATGTTTTTGCTGAGGTCCGATATGCCCAAAGTGCTAAAAAGAGCATGGTATGCCAATTCAATTTATGGATTCCAATGATTCGTTTGATCATGGTGACTAAAAATTTATTAATCGCTTCAACCAGACCATTAGCCTGCGGATAATATGGTGTAGAACTGTCATGGCATAGGCCAAGTTGGTCAGTTAGCTCGTTCATCATGATGCTTCAAAAATGGCTCCCATGGTCAGTAATTTTCACTTAGGGTACACTGAAACGAGCAATCACATGATTGAATACGAAAGTAGCTGCAATTTTTCCATCTGCCGCAAATGTAGGGATTGCCTTGGCCCATTTGGTAAAATAATCTACTGCTAGAATAATATACCCATGCCCCCCAGCCGAGTGAGGGTTACATGTAATGAAGTCAATGTCCCATTTTGCAAAAAGACTGACAACAATTATAGTGTGAAGAGGAGCAGGTGGTGCATGCATTTTTCGAACGAATATTTGACAATTATGGCATTTTCGAACCGCATAAATATAATCTTTGAATAAGGACGATAAAAAATAACCAGCGCACAATATATTTTTGGCTGTGGCATACCTAGACATATGACCGCCACATGCTCTAGAGTGGCAGTCATTTAAAACCTTTTCGGCTTCTTCATGGGTGAGACAACGTTGAAAGACAGAGTCAGCACCACGATGGTATAGTGTGTCGCCTACAATGATATTGTTGAGACTGGAAACAAATTTTACATCATTATGACCATGAAAGTTCAGGCCGAAAATATTGGGTCTGAAGATAAAAAATGATATATCCGTACCAAGGATCAATGGTACTAATAAGAAACAAGGATTCGTCTGCGATTGGTTGTTCCTCCACATTTTCTGTATCACTACGTGGGAAATCACACATAGGTTCAGCAAATATTAATGATTTCTTTGATTTTTACTTTTCAAATTCCAAGTCAAAATCTTGTAGGATAACAATCCATTTGGAGTATTTTCCCCCTAGCAATTGTTTGGTCAAGATATACATCATAGGGTTACAATCAGAAATCACTGTCGTTTTGCATAAAAGTATGTAATGACGAAAACGTTGGATAGCTTGAATGACTGCCAAGGCCAATTTCTCCACATGTGAATATTTGATTTTAGTCGGATGCAAATTGTGACTAAGATAGTAAATCACATGTTCACCATGGAATTCATCTTCCTGAACTAGAACCATTCCTATCGTGGAATCAGAAGTGGCGAGGTAAAAAAAGTAATCATGATTGTAATTGGGAGGATGCAGTAACGGTGCATGGGTCAACGCGTTTTTAAGAGCATCAAATGATCTATCAGCGATCTCATCCCAAAAGAAAGGAATATTCTGTTTTAACAACCTGGGGAAACCTTTCGTTAAATCAACGTAATTAGGAATGAATTGACGTAAAAAGTTTTCTTTCCCTTGCAAACTTTGGATTTGGCGAAGAGTAGAAGGAGGAGGTAAATTGATGATAGCCTCAACCTTCGATGGATCGACACAAATGCCTGCCTTTGAGACAATAAATCCCAACAATCGTCCAAATTGTACACAAAAAACAAATTTGTGAGGATTCAAACGAATCTTATAATGCCTACATCGTATGAAAATGGCTCATAAATGAATGATATGATCTGCTCTGCGTGAGTAATGAGCAGAAAAATCATCGTGGTAGGGTTTCACAATGTGTTTAATGTCATGAAATGCATAAGACATTGCCCTTTGAAAAGTGGCACCAGCATTCTTAAGTCCAAAAGGTAATTTGCGATATGCAAAAGTCCCCCATGGACAAATGAAAGTTGTTTTGGGTTGATCTGTAGGGAGTATGTTGATTTGATTGTAGCGAGAAAATCCATCCATGAACAAAAACATTTCACTTCCAGCACAATCGTTAATAATTTGATCGATATAAGGGGTTGGATAATTGTCTTTTGGACAAGCTCGTTTTATATCCCTATAATCGATACATACTCATATTGTTCCTTGTTTTTTATTGACAGGAACGATATTGGATACCCAATCCATTAACAGAATCAGATAAATAAAACCTTCACGAAGTAATTTTTCAACTTCTGCTTTGATAGCGGCAACTTTTCGCGGATGTATTTGACGTAATCTCTGTCTAACAGGTATAGGATCTGAGTATGTCTTAATTTCGTGAACAAAAATCAATGGATGAATTCTTGGAATTTCTTCATATGAACAGGTGAAAATGTCATGGAATTCCTGAAATAGCGCTTTATATGCTTGGATTTCATCAGGCATACAAGAAGCACCTATATGAATGTTTTCAACAATTCCGGGTTTTACTGAAATGTCAATGGGAACCGTTGTAGAAATTTTTTCTAAATTCAATTCAGAATCGGAATATGAGAGAGGATTCTAAGGTTCTTTGACATAATCAGTAGTAAAAATGGAGGAAAAATTATTCTCAAAATGATTGAGATCAGGTAAAAACGAAGACTTATGATGCAGATCTTCCCATGGTAATTCATCGACAGACAAAAATTCACGAATATGTTCATCAGTATTAAATACGTGTTGATCAAGATCCGGATTTGATGTCGAAGATGAGCTCGATATTGAAAGTGAATCCTCATTGATCACATTCACTGCATCAGATTCAATTGAAGGAGTATCAGAAAATGACTGTACTACCTGATATGTTAACTCAAAAGGACTCAAAGGCATCCCGCCATTGAAAGAGTCCAGTTTTGATTCTGAAGGTACTATCCAAGGATCATCAAAATAAATAGTACTTGATGTAATCATATTGATGTTAGCAATAGGAGGTTGTACGTTGGGAGCAGGTAGGGAAAAAGTTCCCAGTAAAGCCAAATCTTTAAGCAAAACTACTCTGACATCCTTATAAGGGATAGTTGATTTTCCGATATGCTAGATGCTATCAGTAGAGGCTGGGTCGGATGAATAATATGAGAGCTGATCTATTTTAACGATATTTCCTTTATGAGGAAACATGATGAGACGAAAGATTGACAAGACAAAAATAGTCATGGTGTAAGACCAACTGCGACCTAGGAGAAGGTTGTAACCCAGAGGGGCATCAACCACTTCTACATCCAGATTAACGATTTTTCCTTCAACCTGTATTGGTAGATCTTGTAAAATACCATACTGTTGGAAACCTTTGCCATCAAAAGCTTTGAGGATAGTCGATGATTGGTTAATTGTCAGAGAACCAAGTGATTTCCAACATTTTAACGACATAATACACGTCGAAGCCCCTTCATCAACAACAGTATGAAATATATGTTTGTTCTTGACTATTACCATAATTTTAAAAGCCATTTGATGGGGTAGGCGGGGTGTAAAATTATCTAAATCGAAGATCATGAGGTTCGAATCCTGGAGGTCTATGACTCCTAAAGCTGACAATAGTAATTTTCTTTGGGCTGGGCATGATTGTAGTACTTCCAAAGCCAACATTACTGAAGGGGAAATCGTTAAGTCTTCAACAATATTGTAATTCCGAGGAGCTCTCGCATGTGGATTGAATGTTGATTTACGAAGTACACCTTTAGCAGGTGGTTTGATTACTAAGTCAGGATTTTGTTTCTTGATCTGTAGTGGATCATAAATCGAGGGAGATGTATTTGATGCTGAATTAGAGCTTTCTGCTTCTTTACCAATATTTTTACTACCGTAATCTTGCAATCACGTTGAAACCATAAAGATATCCTCTAACGCATTTGAGGAAGATTCAATCATGTTGCTATCTTGAGCAGGAAAGGGATCCTTCAAAAAAACAGGTATAGAAAAACTCTTAATGAATTTCGATACCTCTACTCTATGCGGGCATTATTTTGTAAAATGATCCTCATCACATATCAAACAAGGATATCAAGGATTTCGTTTTTTGTCAGTTGGTTCAGTTTTATCATTTTTATTTCTTAAAGATTTTTTGTTTTTATTCTTACCTTTCTTCTTACCACTAGTTTTAGGTTTGGTTGTAGATGATTCTACAACATGAATATCGACAAAAGTTTCAACGAAAGAATCTCCTTTCAGTGAATCAGGTAAAGTGATAATAGGAGAAGTCGTCTTGGAAGATTTCTTCTTACTCTTACCAGTGGTAACAGAACCAATTACACCATCAACGGCATGAGAGCTGGAAGGATTTGTAGTTAATTGACCAGGTCTTGGTAAATCGGGGATTTTATCATACAAAGTACTTGACTATGTATATACAAGGTCAAGGTACTGAGCTTGAGCAATGACTTGTTCTTCTGTAACGATGCCTCCTTTGGCCACATCTTCAGTAATTTTGGGCAATAACAATTTAATAAACCATTCAACCAAAATTTGATATGGAATAAAGACCTTCACTAAACGCCTCCTACGTCTCCATTCATGAATGTGATCGGATATGTACGTAGACGTAGATTTTTTTAATGAAGTCAGCAATTCCATGCCATTGTCGTATCTAACAATCAACTGAAAATTGGTTAAGAAAGTAGTAGATAATGCATTAAAATTATTAAAAGAGCCATGTGGTAACTCAATGTACCATTTGGTAGCTAGACCAATGAGAGTTCTCTAAAAAAGACGTAATTGAATTGAATCATCGATTAGTGAATTGGATGCACACCAGAGGTGATAAGTCATAAAGTGATTAGAGGGATCCTCTCCTGACTTACCCTCAAGCTTTGGAATATCACTAGGAAACTTGTTAGGCATTGGAAACCAATATGGAAGATAAAATATAGGATCATTCGTAAGGCATGATAGATCAGGTAAATCTAAAGTTGCTATAAATGGTAACCGATGGCTAGGGTATTGATAACCTTGTGTGATCAAACCAGTTCCAGGAGGAGGATATCCAGGATATCCTAGAATTGGATGTGCATTAGGAATCGTGAAACCGCCTGGATAACCAGGATTAACCAGACCATACAAGGGTTGTTGAAGTATTTGATAAATATACCCAGGATACGGTTGATACTAATAAGCTGGATTTTGTGTAGCCTATCCAAATTGATACTGTCCCTGGTACTATTGATAAGTAAATTGTGGTTGACTAGTGACAACCATACTTGTACCAGCTTGTCCTATAGGCATCTGGGTCATAGTCTAAATTGTAGGTCTTGACTGTGGCACAGATTCTTGAGAAATTTTCGCTGATACAGGGACAAAAGAAACATGAGCTGCAGATACTCCAAAAATAGGTGTGGTAGGTTGACCAGAAGTTGTAGCAACAGCAGAAGTTTGAGGGAGAGTTCTAGGTGTACTAGGTCCAAGCTGCTGAACAGAAATAGGTGCAGAGACTTGAATGGAAGGCTTGACAAGTTGCTGGGTTGGACCTTGAACCTATGGGCTGTCCAGGTTGATTAGGTAATTTCACATTGGGTTGCATAGTCTGTTGAATTTGAGATGGATCCCACACCATATTCATTCTGGGGTATTGATCCATAGAATGTTGTACATATGAAGGACCATAACCTGGTTGAACATAAGTTTGATAATTAACTGGTAAATTTCTAGTTCCTTGTAATAATGGTTGATCGGAAGGAGGTTGGAAACCTTGAGTTGGGTACTGACCTTGAGGTTGATAGCCTTGAGGCGTGTACTGAATCTGGGGTTGATATTGACCCTCAGGAAGAAACTGACTCTGGGTTTGACCCTGAGGAATAAACTGGCTCTGGGGTTGACCTTGGGGTATGTACTGTCCCTGAGGTTGATATTGACCTTGAGGTATGTACTCTCCTTTAGTTTTTTCTCTAGGCAGGTAATATTGTCCTACAGTTTGACCTGGTAAAAAATTACCCTGAGGTTGCCCTCCGGGTGGTAATTGACTTCCTTGAGGTTGCCCCCCAGGTGGTAACTGACTTCCTTGAGGTTGCCCCCCAGGCGATAACTGACTTCCTTGAGGTTGAGGATTTGGAATATTTCTAGACATCATAAAAATATGTTCTTTGTTCAACGTTTCAGTGTTTGTTCCATTTTTACCAGGTGATAAAATTTGTTCAATTGGTTGATGAGCTACCCCGGGAAAGTACCAGAGAGTGACCGGTATCTCGAAGGAACAGACGAACCACCATATAAAAAAATTTCTGGGGATTGAGAAAACATAGATGACTCACCTGACATAGCTAATGAAGGATGATAACCTCTCGGTGTAGGGTGAAAAGGAATTCGGGATGGTGAATAAGTAAGACCTGTATTTTGTAAAAAAAAATTCAATGATAAACACTAAGCGTCAGTTCTAAAATGACTGTAGAATATTGATTCATGCTCCCTAAGATTCAAAGTTTCTTGGGTTTCGAGAAGAACTACGTCTTCGTATGGACCAAAAAGTTCTTCAATACATATGAGGTTAGAAGGAAGGTTTTCAGTAATGCAATGTCTTACCCTAGGTGAATCAGGATCACTAGAAGTTGGAGTAACAAATCCTGAAGATTGTTCCAACACAGCAGGTTTAATGTCGGGCTCTGAAATTTCAGGTTCTTCAGCTAATTCACTGGTAGGAGAAATAATACCAGTAACTTCAGAAATTGAAATTGGCTCTTGAATATATTCTGATGTTTGTGATTAATAATCAAGATGAATAACTATAGATGATTCTCCTGGTTCTGTTGATCTAATTCTACTGACACTAGGTGGTACCAGAGCTCACAATCCTTCAATTTGGCTTGGTGTATACTCAGGGGGTTTCACCTGGATTCTACGCGATTGTCTTGGTAATTCAGCCATGATTAAAAAATTATTAATCACATGCAATCAAAGAAAATTTCAATGAAAACTCCTAAAGCCGCTAAGGAAACAAACAAATGAATCACATGCCTAAAAAATCTAGGATATCAAACTACACACAAATAGTAACTTCCCACACTAAAAACACTATTTGGTGATGAAATCCAACATTGTAGTATTTTAATGTAGAAAGGGCGGTTGGAACAGTTACCCCAGAAACCTATTTATTGAAACAGACCGGTCCAATTTTCTCCAATTAAACCATATCGAGTGAAGATAACCCTCCGGAGAGTCCAAGTGAGTCTAGTTGACGTCTGCTCCAGGTACAGTGGGATATTTCCTCCACCGTCACCTTAGGAAAAAACCGTAAATATTATGACCACTAAGGTTACCAACAGGAACTAATATACCTGGGGGAACAGTCTACGATCCGACATACGTGCAAGGGAAAAGTAACAAAGCTCAATACCCTTGAAGGCTCCTTGACATAATCCAAGGTATATCGACAAGTGACCCCAAGCTCCTCAAAAATGGTCTATCCAAGGTTTACCATTGTTAATATGCACACATATTCTATTGTTCCCAATGAGATAGAATTGATTATCCCACTGGTTCAGATATGACCTCGTGCTAGACTCCTTTAAGAGGAGCTTCCCAGAGCATACAAGAAACTATTGGATTTTTCCTACAGTAAGATCGACTGCTTGTTTGTTTTAATTGTCTTGGAGAGTTAATTACTCCCTACCCCAAGACATTAGCCTAAGCTATGTTGGTGAAAAGAGCCCTAGAAATATAAAAATTACTAGATTGATTTTAATTTAAGTGTTGATTTTAATAGGTTGTTTCTTAGGACAATAGGTGCGAAAGTGAAAATGATGATCTGTAGTGACCCGACTCAAAACACACTAAAAAAGCATCTATTATGAGAAACAATTCCTTTCCTTTCAATGAATTCTATCTAAAAGAAAGAGTTGAGAAATGCAATCTTTTAAAACACTTCTTTCCTTCAAACAAGAATAAATGAAAATAAATCTAATTTAATGAGAACTCAAAATGATCAATTGCTCAAAATAAATTCCTTTATCATTCAAGATCTAAGCTACAAACAAAATTTTCTCCAAAAGAAGACTACAATTTCTAGAAATAACACTTAAAACTAAAAAACACTAATTTTGAGATATAAAAACTCTAAAGACTAAATCTAAATTAAAACTTTAAATATTTTGAGGATGCTTTTCTTAGCTTGTTATCTAACCAAAAAATTCTTTGCTTGGATCAGCAAGAACTCAAAAAACATCCAATTATGGTTTTCTAAGTGAAATTTCAAACTTATCAACAATTTTTTTTTAAGATTTGCAAATGAGAAAATGGGATCTAAATCTCATAAAACAATTTCTACTATGAATTCAAAATCAGTAAGAAAGCAAGGAAATACCAGTGATCTAAAGGTATACCAAGGCTTCCAATATTTGAGTGGGATAAAGACAAAGAAAAAAACACTATAACATGCAGATCTTTCATGAAATCATTCAAAACTTAAAAAATGTGGAAAAAACTCTCAGCCAAAGCTTTCTGATAGAAAATACAAGTCTGGGTATACACTGAGAATCTAACAAACTAATCCAGAAAAGAGAATTTTAAGGTTTTCTAAAAAAATTTCACAGGGTCTGCAGGCTTCAGTGTAAACACGTGCAGTCCCGCACTGTTTATACAAGAAAAGAGCGGAGATGCTCGCACTCTTTCTAAAATAAAAGTGCGGATACCAAAAAACTAAAAGAAAAATAAAATTAATAAATAAAAAATTCTAAAACATTTCTCAGTGATTCTACAGGGATAAACTACCCAAGCCAGTATAAATCAATCAAAATCAGAAAAAATAAATCCACAAGTCAAAAATAAAAAAAATCAACGTTCAAGATCCATTCCCCAGTGGAGTCGCCATTTTGTTGGATGGATAAGTCGTTCTTGCTGACAAGACAAACCTCCCAAGTGTCCTACGGATAGCTAGCAACAAACAGCCAAACAAAAACTATTTTCTCTAGATAATATTCGATTTAGAATTAGCTACAACAGAGGTTTTGAAGACCTACCTATAGTCCAGCGCTATTCGTAATGATCTTCTTTCCAGTTGCTTGAAAGAGTCATCTTCAAAGATCTGCAATCACAAACATGGAAAAAATCAATAGCACCTGCATACTATAAACTAATTCACGAGATATATATCTATCAAGATGATCAAGGAATTCAAGAAATAAGCTAATTAATTAAATAATTCATTGATAAAACATGATAAACAAGCTACTTAATTAAAGAACTCATTGAGAAAATGGTATTCATTCTTATTATCTTTGATGAAGAAAGAGCCCTACAACTGTGTCTACCTTGATGTCGTATAGGCCTTCTTGGGGTCTGGAACAAGCGTTTCTTTTACTCTGACAAGCTTTGCACTCTCTCAGCTAAAATGCACATGGGTGTGTAATCATTCCCACATAATGATCAGTTAAGAGATTCTGAGTCTCTACAACATTTCTCCTCAAAAATTCTCAAAGTCTAACTCCCCTTGAAGCTGCACTATGGCTTCAATTTATAGGAAAAGAGAATAGGTTACAACTCCACATAAGAAGGGATAGAATTCTCTTTTGAAGGGATTGAGCTCCATAAACCAAGGGGTAGGCTCCCATAATGGAGGAATGAACATACATGATAGGAGCGAACCTTCGACCGGATAATTTCTTCTAGAAGCTTCCAGATTTGACTGTTGGGCTTCTAAATGTTACTTTCCACCTTTGTTTTACCTTTTATAGG
The DNA here is from genome assembly GCA_034641835.2 of Pinus albicaulis. Taxonomy (NCBI): domain Eukaryota; kingdom Viridiplantae; phylum Streptophyta; class Pinopsida; order Pinales; family Pinaceae; genus Pinus; species Pinus albicaulis. Next base: position 939,455,788 of record CM076581.1, on the reverse strand, counting down.
GGTCCGCACCCTTAATGAATAAAAAGTGCATTTAGCTCCACATACTTTAGAAAAAAAGGTGCGGCACCGCAGGCAATGTTAAGGGAAAGTGCAGTACAAGTGTTTTTAAGACTTTTATTAGCTTTTCTCTCAGTTTCAAGGCTTGATTTTAGGAACTTTGATGTTGTAGTCTTCTAAGGGAGTACTAAAATGTCATGGTGACAAATTTCAGTGTAACAGTGGGATATTAGCTACTACAATGTCCATGAGTATAATTTTACCAGGATATTGAACTAATGTGACACACAAATCTTTAATTAAGCCTAAAAATTTAACTTTGCTTGAATCAAATGAAAAGAGATCTGTGTAAGGCCTTGTGATGTCTAAGTTCAAGGTTTCCATTATTTCTTTGGGAATTAGATTTTGTGAAGCCCCTAAATCTAACATTTCATTGTGTAATATTTGGTCATGAACAGTTAAGCTAATGTAAAATGGTGGAACTACTCCATCTTGGTGTTTTCCATTAACATCAGGACCAAAAATTAACTCTGGTTGATCATCATTTAAGTTTACTAAATCTTCTCCATCATTCATGTTTAAGGTTTCAGTGATAGTTGTTTTATACAAATAATGTTTTACCAATTTTGTCAAAGGAATTGGTATTTTTAATTTTGCAATTTCAGCTTGTATTTTGAATGAAGGTTGTGATTTATTAGGCTGAATTAACTCCTCTTTAGTAACTGTAGTTTGAGTAGGTTTCTCTTGTTTTTCTATAGTTATATTTTCATTCTCTGTTTGATTTTCTTGTGTATTACTACTCTTAGTTTTCTTTTCAAGAATGGTTTTAGAAGCAGTAGATTTTTTTTCAGATTTTGAATGATCAAAAGCTATTTTTGCAGTGGCAGCTTTTGGATCTGTTGATTTTGGATTAGTAGTAGGTGTTTTGGAATCTAAGTTTGTTGTTTTAGCAGAATTATGTGTTTTAATAACAACATATTTTTGTGAATCTGTTGATGCTTTAACAACTTCATCTGTTATATCAACAATCTTGGGACTGGGTGAAATTTTAGGGTTGGAATGTTTTTGGGATGAATTAGAGTTTTGCTTATTTTCCTTAGGGAGAATTTGTAGAACTTTTGTAGTGGGGGCTTCTACTATTTTCTTATTTTCTGTTTGTGAATATTTTTTAGCAGAAGGTTCAGTGTTTTTCTTACTTCAAAGGTTATATTTTTTATGTACTTCATTTATAGAAAAATCATAACCTTGTTTATAGTCAAATGATTCACCTGAACCTAATTGAAGTTGTTGCATTTCAAATAATTCTTGGTCTTCCTGAGTGAGAAATATAGTGTTATCATCATTTATACCCATTAGATTTATGGTGTCTTCATCATCAACATTATTTTGAGAACTTTCAGCATATTTCTCTTGAAATAGGGGTCTTATTGTCTTCTCAGGGGCTAATTCTTTAGATTTTCCTGAGTTTGTATTTTTCCTGAAGTTGGGATTCCTGATTTGTTGTTGATTATCCCATTGAGGTATTCTTTCTATATTGTCTAATCTATCCATCATTCTCTCTAAAGTTTTAGCTATCTGATCTATTTTTCCATCTGAACTAGAAGTCTCTTCTGTTATGGTTACTCTCCTCTCATTCCTTAATCGAGGTTTTCTAGCCAAAATATTTACTTCTACAGTAACAACATATGTTTGCATCCTTTCTAAGGTTTCAACATTTCTCTCTCTTAATTGATATGCCATGTATATATCAAATCCATTAGGGAATTTGAGTAGGACAGAGTAAGGAGTAGGTTTGAGATTAGCTGGAATTGAATTTTAAACACTATTGTATCTAGTGCAGCAGTCTTGGACTGTTTCATTAGAAGCTCTTTTCATTGCATCAAATTCAGATAATATTTGGAGTGGATTTTTTTTCTTTTCCCATTTAAAAAATAATCTATGAAATACTGATAAATCAGCTATACTACCAGGATTAAGACATTTAAACCATTTTTTAACTTCCCCTGTTAATGTTTGAGCAAAGAGTCTCATTTCTACATCAGAATCATCTATTTCATGAAGCTCAAAATAATCTGTCATATTATTAATGTGCTTCTGGGAAGTGTAATGTGTGGTAGCATCAAATTGAGGTATTTTACTCTAGTAATCCTGAGGCATGTCATGTAACTGAGCTGGAAGGACCAAGGGAGCATACCTAGCAGCCATAGCTTGAATTCTAGCTTGGCTAGGAGGTATATTGGAAATGCTTGGGGCAGAACTGGAAGTACTAGCTAATGCAGTTAATGAAGTGACTAATGAAACTAGAATATAATATGATGTATTAGGAAAAGTGGTGGATAAACTAAAGAATGAAGTTGGGTTGCTAGAAAATGAAAATGGGATATATGAAAAACTACTTGGAAATGAGAATGATGTATTTGAAATTGCAGAAGATAAACTAGTGGATTTGTTTGAGGTGGGGGAATATGGAAATAGTATTCTAGGTTGGAAAGGTTGTCTAGTGATAAATGGATCTGCGGATTGAATTGTGGTGGAAATTATAGATGATGTAGTGGTGAAAGAAGATGAACTGACAAATTATTAGATTGGTATCTAATTGAGAAATAGAAGGCTTAGATGTATATGCTAATAGTTCAGCTAATTCAATAGCTTCATTTATTTCCTTAAGAATAGTAGCATTTATTTCTTCAAGTTTATCATGAGATTTAAATATCTTTAATTCAAAATCTACTGAAACATTTTCCTGCTTTGTTTTAAGAAATGAAATAAAAACAGGATCTATAACAACACTACTTAAGTCACTTTCTGATTTATTTATGAATATAGAATGTTCAAAATTCAGGTCAAACTCTATGTCTTGTATACTCACTAACTCTTTTAGCAATGAATTTTCTCTAACTAAGGACACTTTAGCAGCTAAGTCTTCTACTTGTTTATTCTTTTTTCCAATTATGTCCATATTGTCTACTATAACTATAGGTTTAGGATCCGGGTTTGACCTGGCATAGTAGATTTTTATAGAAGCCAAAATTACATTTTTTTATACTCACAACTTATAAAATAGTCTTAAGGTGAAAGGATGATGAAAATTATTTCCTTCAAGACCTATTTTAAGACTAAGGATGGGTTAATTCCCAGTGGATTCGCCAATATGTTATCACTCTAATAATTCTTAAGTTGTGAGATCTTTGATTTTTAGTCAAAGAACATTAGAGCTAACCACAGACCAAATTTTAAACTCTAAGATCTAACCTTATTAGGGTTCAGAGAGGGCTCTCTCTATAATATTTAACTTTGTTTTAATTATGTGATATTAGGCTAGTTATGATTGTGCAAATTGGTTTTGTTTTGGTTTGGTTTGGTTTGTTGAGAAAAAATCACTTAATGAGATGGATAGTGATAGATCTATTTTTCCATTGGGCTAAGGAGTCAAATGTCAAGCAGAAGGGACTAGGATCAAGCTCAAAAATTCAAATATTTTCAGGGCAAGTTAGACAAGTCATTGAAGATCTTGGAAGGCTGATTAGTGAAGTGGTTTGATCAGGATAAAGAGAAATCAAGGATTCTTTAATCCGGATAAGGAAGGAGTAGACAGAGGTCATTCGAAAGAGGGATAAATTAAGGGTCCCCTGCTCTGGAAATCAGCGAAAAACATAGAATGATATCTAGTTAAAGACATGATACTTTTAACAAATCCTGTAATAATATTCCTAGCTCATCATTCAAATTTAGAACACATATATAGATGCATGTAAGACATAAGAAGATAAACAAAGATAGTAGAAAGTACTTCACTTAAATGGAAATGGTTTAATATAACCACCGAAACCACCACCCCGTGGTCTGCACAAACCCACAACTTCAACCACAGTTACAACCACATTTGTATGCCTAGTTTCGCCCAACAGTTACAGTTTGTAATCTGTGGTTTGGGGTTGGAATGTGGCCACCCCAACCACTAAATTTTAATGCAATAGTTAGTTTCAGCGGAAATTTTGGAGTGCACACCTTTATTTGAGGAATTGACTACTTTAACTCTAGTTTAGTGGAGATCACCACTTTTACTGGAGCTTTTCTAGGTGAAACTGGGAAAAAGAGTAGGAGACTCAATTTTCGCCCATTATGAGTGAATGAAGAGTCATTTTTGACTAATTGGAGTATTCTGGAGCCATTTATGTAGATAAAACAACCATTAGATCACTGTAACTACATATAATAGAAACAAATTTAGCATAATGAAAGATGGGCATGCCATTGGGAGATGGACTAACAGATGTAGCCTAGGAGGGGTGAACTGCTTCATCATGCCTACTATGTAAATTTCATGTGGTGATTTATTTCTTTGTTTTAAATTGTTGTTTAGTGTTATTTAAGCTTTTTTTATGCTTCTAATTCACTAAAAATCATCTACAATTCATGGACAAAAACCTCAATCCTTAAGCAAACTAATGAGACAAGTATGCACATGTTTTTAAACTGAAAATACACTTAGCACAACAAAAATAATAGATTCATTTTAGATCACTACACCTTCATACCCTCCTAGATTAAAAAATACCCATTCCTAAACCATTGTATTACAAATCCCCTTTCCCTAACTCTTTTTCCCAATACCCTAAGCCCTAGGTGCTACAATTACCTAGGCTCCTAACCCCAAATCTATAAATAATTTCCCCATCCTAAATTCCACTATATCACTACTACCTATCCCCTTTCCCATTTCATAAATCCATAGTACCATCTCCCTCAATTTCCCTTTCCCATTCCTCATTCCTAAGACCACTTTCCACCATCATCACACTTCCCTAGGGTTTTGACTTTAAAACATCATGGAAGAAGAATATATTGGATATACTTGTAGAGGCTTCACTCTGAGCCTATACACCTCAAAAGCACTCTCTCCACCAATTTTGAAGCCATTTCACTAATTTTTTCAAAATATTTTCTTTTATGTGTATTCTTGAACAAGTTCATATCATCAAATTGGTCATATGCATAGTGCCCTAGGCGTTGTGCACTTTTTTGAGGCACCTTTTGAGGAAAAGGAGACCACCAGTGGATTCCTAAGGACAAATAAATCTAATAAAACCACTTTTCCAGCCCTAGTTTACAGATTTGGCAGGAAAAAAGATAAAAAAAACTAGCTAAAAATCATGTTTTTGCCCTTATTTTGGCCTAGGCGTTGCGCACAAAACTGTCTTAGGAGAATGCATTTTTGAGGGATAAATCACCTTCATTTTGAAAAATGGAGACATATTAAGAAATTAGACTTGAATATATTTCCAAAAAGCCATTTTTGGCCTGATTTGGACACCTACAAGTCAGTCAAAATTAGCCTTGAATATGGAGGGCGCACTTGACCAATTGCTAATTTTTTTTTTTAATTTCACTATAATTTTGACTTTCTCTCAGAAATTGATGTTTCCACCTATGTAATTGAGGATGTTAAATGTAATTATGTTATGTATAAGTTACCTAGTGGTAGATTCACCAGGTAAAAGTTTTCATTAAGTCAAATGAATTAGTTTGTATGTATTTAGGGTGGAGTAACTTAGAGCTCCATATACTCTAACTTTCAATTCAAAATATTTTGGATCTCTTCCTCACCTCATGGATTCGACCCCTGAGAATGAGTGAATATTGTTTTAATGTTTATATAGTCCCTTAATTTACTCTTAGCAGTGGTTGGAATCAGTTTGGATGCTAGTTCATTGATCAAGGACTATTAGACTTAGTTTGGCCAGTTAATAAAGAAGAGTTGCAACTATTTTTTGGGATACATGTGGTATGATGTTATCATTTTTTTTCCTTCAGTTTCCTATGTTATAATGTGTTGTATTCATGTTCATTACATCTCTATTGTATGATCTCTTTCAATTTGATAGGCATAACTCATGCTTTCTCATGCTCTGTTTAGGGAAAGTTATCATAATTTGTCCATTTTCCTCTGTTTAGGAAGAATACATCTCCCATGCTCTTCCTAGCTCCTCATCAATCTTAAAACCATATCATCACAATCATCTTAAAGTGTTAAGCCTTATACCTACCTTTCCCCATTGAATCTTTGCAACCCTCTCTCATTTTCCCTGACCTATCTCCCTTGACCATACTTTCATCCAACAGCTTGACCAAAATCAATTATCAAAACCCTTGAACTCACACCTAGCCTAAAATCCTAATCCATTTAGCCTCCTAGGCTATGCTTTGTGGAGAGAGCCCTCTCTAACATGGTAGGTCTAGATACCAAGTTAAAAGTTTGGCTCATAGTTACCTTTGTTGGGATTTCTTCCTGAGCCTTAGGAATTTGGCAGAGTGATAACACTAGGTTGGGACAGTCGCCCACATAATGACCCGTGTCTCCAAAATTGTAGCATATCAGCTGCCCCCTTCCTCGAACATCTCCTCCTCTTCTTCCTTGTCCTCTATATTGGAATCCACCATGCCCAAATGGGGATGCTGGTTAGGTTAGTTCAACGTGATCCCTATATAGGTCAACTAGGTCAATCATCAAATCAAAGTTGTGACAGTGTTTCTCATCATGTCCCACTGATGAGAAAAATTTTCAAAAAGGTTGTTGAAGCTCAGGGATATATTTACCAATCCTCAGATATAATTATATTGTGTGAATACCCATAGCTTGGAAAATTGTGCACCATAACATAGGAGTTCTACTTATTCTGGTCGTGCTCTTCAGCAGGCTTGGTCCTCCAGCCTATAGATAGTCATAAAAATACGGAGCACTGATCCTTGTGATGCCTGACAACTTTACAGCGTATACACCATACATCTGCACATGCCTCCTTTTCCTTATCCTTGCACAATATCTATATTTATATGTTGGAAATATGATGCAGAGTGTTGTCCTTGATGGCAACCCACTGAATGAAGATGAAGACGTGCGACTGTTGACATGTATTGTCCTTGATGGCACTCCACCTGATGAAGTTATGCTTGACTTGATGGACTTGTTAAAATGATGTAAATCTGAAGTGATATGATGATTGTTGATGATATGATGTTGAGTGTTGTACTTGAAAGGAAACCCACTTGATGAAGATGATGACAACTTACTTGATGAAGTTGTGTTTGATAGAATATGTCCTTGATGAAGGAAATCTGATGTATGTACAGTATTTACAGAAGGCAATGAAGAAAGGATTTCAGAATGTACTCAGAGAATGATGAAAAAGAGCATGTCTCTTGGTATACGCGGATTGGCCTAGGGGAAGTCGCGTATGCACGCGGAAAGGAACGTTACAAGTCGCGTATGGGCTAAAGCGCTCAAAAAGTGCAAATCCAAGGGTAACCACCATGGTATTGACCCACAGTATTGGGTAATGATCCGCCTAATTGACCCCGTCCAGGTAGTTTTGGGCTTATGGTATTGTTTTGGTCCATGGTATTGAAAAAGGGGCTCATGGTATTGAAAAAGGATAATCATATAAAAGGAGAAGAAATTCATTGTGCACAATATGAGAGTGGGTGCAAGATGTCTGAGCTTGAATGAATACTTCTCTCTGAAGTAGATCTGAATGAAAGGGTTACACTTGAAGATAAATCTGATTGGATGATGCACCAATGATGAAGAAAGGGATCTAGATCTGAAATGTATCTACTAGATCTGCTTATGGAAGGCTTAGATCTATGATGGAGGCGAACATCTAGGCGAACATCCGTTTGAAGTGAAAGGGTAACTGAATCGAATATCCGATCCGAAGAAGTATCCCCCGTTCTATAATAATTGAAGATCTATACGCTACTCAACGCGAGGAAGCGCGTATATACGCAATTTTCCGCCGAAGAGAGCGCGCGTATGCGCACAAAATATACACCGAGTTATACGCCGGTTTGTATGGATTGGCGCGTATACACGCGACATCAAAGAAGGAAAGCGCGATGTAAACTAGGTCATTGGGCAGGTGTGAATATCCGACCGTTCGCCGTGTTTGCCATCTGACCGTGCTGATATGTATCCGTTGATGATGTATGTTCGTGCTTAAAAAATACGGAAAGGGCTCCACTTGGAATATGATGAATTGCGGTTCCAAGTTGTTCTATTGAAGTGGTTGGATCCAAAGCAGAAAATCGATGAAACGTGGTCCAAGGTGGTGGCCGAAGGTTGTACCTTCCGCCGTGGGGTCGTAGCTCCCTTCCGTGCGAGGTCATAAACGAGATCGGGGGTCGTAGCTCCTTCCGTGTGAGGTCGGTAAACGAGATCGGGGGTCGTAGCTCCCTTCCAGAGAGGCCGGTAAAACGAGCTCGTGGCTGGAGCCCCTTCCGTGGAGAGGCTGAGGCATCGGCGCAGTGAGGGGAAAGCTCATGGAGCCGGTCAAGCCTCTGCGCCGTGTACATATATGTGTTATGTTTTCCATAATAAAATATTTATGTCGAAAACTCAATGGTATTTTCCTTGATTTAGTTTCCACCTAAAAATCCCGGTGTTCATGTGTGATGCTATGTGTGATGATTTATTCCGTTCTTACCGCACATGTTTACCGCTATTGAATATCCGATGAATAAATGAAGAACACTAAGTGAAGAATTAATGACCTAAATCGATATCCGGGTATACGCAAGTTTAGTAAAGGGGTATCCGCATATACGCAAGTCTGTTCACAGAAAGTAGCGTATGCGTTTTAGAAGCAAGAAAAGTGAAAGTTTTGAATATGCAAAAGAATACTGATTCACCCCCCCTCTCACAAGATTTTCCCAACAATTGGTATCGCAGCGGGTCCTCGTGCGTGCTTTCATCGCTTAAAGGAGATCCGTCGCAATGGAAGTCAAGAAGGAGTAATGCTCATAAAGCCACCTCTATTCAATGGAAGCAACCGATCTTCCGGAAGGTACGTACAAAAGCTTATCCGCAAAGCCCGTGCGCATGTATGGGCAATCGTGGAAGAAGGCTATCAATACCGCAAGTATTCCTTACCGATGCACTCTCGGTGAGTAAGAAATCAATGCCAGCAAGAGAATGTCTGGACAAATAAGGTCTCAATCACCTCATAAAGTGATGCAGCTACATTCTATAGTTGACATAGGGACAAAAAAATCATTCTAAGTTATGAAGGAGACACAAAGGTAAAGTGCAAAACTCCAAACTCTTAGAATCGAATATGAAAATTCAAGATGCATAGTGATGAGAGTAACATGCTTTCTTTCTTCGTCCGGATGATATCAGGAATCGAATGAGAAATTTGGGTGAAACCATGGCCGATACTACTCGCAGAAAAGGTCTTAAGATCTTTGACTTGTAAATTTGACTCTAAAGTTTCGGGCGATGAAGAAAGGCAAGATCTCGCAATCGCTTACTATTGTTCAATTACATGGTACTCGACCGCTTTTGAAATGAGACAAGGAGGTCCTTCTCTTTAAGTAAGAGAAGTCGCTTTTAAGGCATCTACAAAAAAAGAAAGGAAGAAGTTGTCAAAGAATCCACTATATATCCGATGAAGAAGAAGCAAATTTCGTAAAGTCTACAACTAGGTACTGAAGATTCAGCAAGCTTCCCTTCAAATGTTTTGAGTGTGGGAAAAGCACACATGTCAAGCAAATGTCCTTATAGAGAAAAGCATGGTAAAGGGAAACAATTTGAAAAGAGAAAGAGTTATTATGCAAAAGAAGATGATGATGAAGTGTCTGAAGGAAGGAAGAAGATTCGACCAAGATCTAAAAGTGCTCATGGCTAAGAAGCAAAAGAAGAAGGTTAATGAGGAAAGGAGATATCTCGCAAATCATGTATAGCAAAATTGGAAGAAGATGAACAGACTCCGACGAAGACTACAATCAAGGCAAAGAAGAAAGGAGAAGGCTACTTGCAATACTCTTCTTTGTGCAAACAATAGTAAAGATAGTGAAAGTAAAGTTGTGATCTAGAAGAAGCTCTCTCAAGATTAAAGAAGAAGAACTACAAAGTTCATACAATAAGCAAGAAACTATCTATAAAGAGATGATCTCACAAATGAAAGATCAAATAGAAATGCTAAAATGCATATGGACAAGTATCAAAGGTTTCATACTTATGCATCCAATCAATTAAAGATCTAGAAGCGCATCTCAAAAATCAAGCAAAAGAATGAAGGACTTGAAGTCATTATCATCTTTCTCAAAGTAGCTAGAAGCATCAAGTAAGGAGAATAAGGAACCTCTACAATCCTTTGAAAAGGAAGGCCTTGGAAGGTAAATTATCTTCAAAGAAGATCCGGAAAAATCAAACAAGAAGAATGAAGAGCCGCAACAAACTTGTGAAGGAAATGAAGATTGCTGAAAGAAGAGATTCTAAAATCAAGGATCAAGTCAAGATGGAAGAAGAAAAGAAGAAAGCATGACAAAGCAATGTCAAGCTCTCGAGGTTGAGGTAAATATTCTCAAAGGTAAATTAGAAGAAAAGGTTAAACTTTTGAGGTTTCATGATAGCATTAACATTTTGGACAATATTCTCATAATCTAAAGGGCTCTCGCTATCAAACATGGTCTTTGGGTTTCATGAAATCGTTAAAGAGAATCAGCTCACAAGGAAGTGCCAAAATTCGAGGATGTCAATGCAAAACTCGAAGTGTTGAAAGAGACAAAAGCTCAACCAACAATCATGAATTCTCAAAGGAATTCATTCAAGAATGTTGAATGTTTTAAATGTCATAATTATGGACATGTTGCAAAGAAATTGCAGACAGATCATTTCCAAATTTCAAACAAACAAATTCTGCTACTGCAAAGGTACTGGGTTTCTTCAAGGGATATTGTTTTTCATGTAACAAGTATGGACACAAGTACCGATTGTAAAAGGAGGCATGAATAGAAATACTCATTATGATTATTATGCTTATTTTTCCGGGACACATGAGATGTTATTCTTGTAACAAGCATGGACATATAAGAAAGGAATGCAGTCGAACAGATATGAGAAATTTCAAAGCACACAACAGAAACAACCGGAAGAAGATGGAGGGATGGAATAAGAAACAATCTAGAGAAGAAAGGATGTTTTTGTTGATGCTCTAGAAGACAATGATTTTCTTGAAGAAAACACTCAATTCAAGATGAAAGGACCGATCGTAAACGTAGGGAATTATGACCCTACCGTGCTCATCCGCTTCAAGCCGACTTTTCTTTGTTGATCACAGAATGATGTGAGATACATTATGAGATCTAGTAATGTATCGTCACAAGAGGAGCAATGCATGATGACTCTCATGGTTGATTTGATTATACCGGTTATGTTTACTTCCTCGATGAAGACATCCGATGTGGAAAGGACAAAGGCTGTGAGGTACAAGCCTGGAAGAAATGAAGGAAGATGGAAATTTTCTATGCTTCACTTTTCATACGTTGTGCGTTCCATTAATTCAAAGTCGCGTATACACGCAAGTTCTAAGACGCAAGCCGCGTATGCAATTAAGGATAAAGAAAATTTTATCCATAGTCGAAGATCCGGCGTATGTCCAGGGGAGCACTGGCCTGATCATTGATGATTGGCACCGTTAGTTATATCATGTATACTGTGAAATGATGCATGGGTTCGTGTTGAATATTATGGATGAAGCCCGGTTGCTTTGGCGATGAAGAGCATTCATCGTTGAGATGAAAGTCTTATAGTTCGTAGATGAGGATAGATCATGCGTAGATTGTTATTATTGATGACTTGCCGTTGAAGGTATCTCGGACAGTGTATATGAAGAAGTAATCGTCTAGAGTAGCAGGTTGAATTCTAATGGTTGGTATCGTTGGAAATATGATCGCTTATTCTTCGTCTGGGTGATACCATGCTCAAATGATGATGATTTGCACATGGATTATTATGATAAGATTTTGAGCCCTAGTTACCATAAGTACCTTGTGTGGATGAGTTGGATATCATTTGTTTCGTACTCTATATAGAGTTTGGTTGCTATGGTTGAGATCTTTTGCCTACATATGTTACTTCATGTTACTCTCTTGAAGATCATGGTGATTTTGGACCACATGGATGATTATTTGGCACATATCCTATCAAGATGTTGTTCTGACATGATAATCTCTTTTGGAAAGAATGGCTTGATGCCGCAAAGGATCCGAAGGCTTAGTTACTAATGGGCTTATGCTACAACCAATGGATGACGCTTGAAGACACAACTACACTATTCCGTTATATCCGTAGTCCAGGGAAGCACAACATCTCGTAAAGAAGTCAAGACTCGTCTTTGCCTTACAAAGAATCGTATCCGGTTGAAATCAGAAGGTGTCTTAGGATACGCGGGTTTCCCCGAAACACAATACGCGTATGTACGCTAGTTACCGCACATAAACCGTTGCATGGTTGGTTTCGACAATTCTTGGTTGGTTCAAATTTTCCTTCATGACAACAAATGTGCAGAAGCCGTTTTGGTATCTCCTGGGTGGTGTCTGCAGCCTTACAACTGCTTCTAATGTTTTGATGAAGATGCTCGATGATTTGTTGGTGAAAATGTTCAAAGGTAACAACCAAGGGGGAGCCTTAGCCTATATGAAAAGGATGGTTATTGCACACATTTAGGGGAGCATTAGCTTTGCCGATCATAATGGTCGGTACTATTATGGTTCAAATATGTCCTTTCGAGGACTTTCGTGTCAGTCATAAATGATCATATTTATATTTTGTGAAAAGGTCTGGTTGAGACCCATGATGTAAAAATTGTAATATTCACCATGTAAGGACTTGTCATTTTTGTAAACCCACTTGGTTGGGTAGCCGAGTCAAATTTTGTAAAACCCACTTGGTTGGGTACTGAGTTCAAAAGGAATCCACTGGGTTGGATATTTGATGTAAGTATGAGTCTTTATGATAAGAAGTTCATAGAGTCATGTACTTCATCGACAAATATGTCTGGAGATTCAAAGATGGACTCGGTGGGGAGCTTGGCCACTTCAGCACATATCAGATTCAAGTAGACTGCTTTTCCACATGAGGAGAAAAGGGGGAGAATGTTGGTTTTTTTGATCCGCCCTTTGCCCTTGATGTCAAAGGGGGAGAGTGACATGGTGTTTGAATAAAGAGAAGGTAATGATGTGACATATTTTGGGAGTATGACATGGTATCTATCTCATTGTGGTAACCAAACACCATCGGTTGCCATCAAGTCCAAAGGGGGAGATTGTTGAAATATGATGCGCAGTGTTGTCCTTGATGGCAAACTCCACTGGGATCAGAAGATGAAGACGTGATCGTTGACATGTATTATTGTCCTTGATACCCACCCGATGAAGTTATGCTCGACTTGATGGACTTGTTAAAATGATGTGTAAATCCGAAGTGATATGATGATTGCTGATATATGATGTTGAGTGTTGTACTTGAAAGGAAACCCACTTCGATGAAGATGATGAAAACTTACTCGATGAAGTTGTGTTTGATAGAATATGTCCTCGATGAAGGAAATCTCGATGTATCTACGTATTTACGTAGCAATGAAGAAAGGATTTCGTAATGTACTCGAGAATGATGAAAAAGAGGCGTCTCTCGGGTATACGCGGATTGGCCTAGGGGAAGTCGCATGCACGCGAAAGGAACGTTACAAGTCGCGTATGGGCTAAAGCGCTCAAAAGTAAATCCATGTAACCATCATGGTATTGACCCATAGTATTGGGTAATGATCCGCCCACTGACCCCGTCCAGGTAGTTTTGGGCTGGTGGTATTGTTTTGGTCCATGGCCAGTGGGGCTCATGGTATTGAAAAAGGATAATCATATAAAAGGAGAAGAAATTCATCGTGGCACAACATGAGGGTGGGTGCAAGATGTCCGAGCTTGAATGAATACTTCTCTCCGAAGTAGATCCGAATGAAAGGGTTAGCACTGAAGATAAATCTGATTGGATGATGCACCAATGATGAAGAAAGGGATCTAGATCTGAATGTATCTACTAGATCTCACAAGGAAGGCGTAATCTATGATGAGGCGAACATCTAGCGGTAGCATCTGCTTGAAGTGAAAGGGTAACTGGAATCGAATATCCGATCCGAAGAAGTATCCCGCCCCATAATAATTGAAGATCTATACGCTACTTAACGCGAGGAAGCGCGTATATACGTGTTTTCCGCCGAAGAGAAAGCGCGTATGCGCAATAAAATATACACCGAGTTATACGCCGGTTTGTGAGATCTTGCGCGTATACACGCGACATCGTTGAAGGGAAAGCGCGTATGCAAACTAGGCTTCGTCGCTGCGGGGTATGAAATATCTCATCCGTTCGCCGTGTTTCGCTATCCGATCCGTGCTGATATGTATCCGTCGATGATGTATGTTCGTGCTTAAAAATATGGAAAGCGGTTCCCACTGAAATATGATGAATTGCGTCCGCAAGTTGTGTTCTATTGAAGTGGTTGATCCAAGTTGTGAAAATTGATGAAACGTGGTCCAAGGTGGTGTCAAGGTTGTAGCCTTCACTGGGGGCCGGAAGGCTTCCTTCTGTGTGAGGTCGGTAAACGAGATCGGGGGTCGTAGCTCCCTTCCGTGAGGCCGGGTAAATTCAGGATCGGGGGTCGTAGCTCCTTCCAGAGAGGTCGGTAAACGAGTCGGTGGGGTTGGAGCCCCTCTGTGGAGAGTGTCGTGTAAATGAGCGTGCGGGTGCTCGCGTCGGTCAAGTCTGCGTCAAAGACATATGTTGTAATATGTTTTTCTATAATAAAATATCAAGGCCGAGCAACCGCAATGGTGGTTTTCTCCCTTCGACTCGGGTTTCCACCCAAAAATCCCGGTGTTCATGTGTGATGCTATGTGTGATGATTTATTCTCGTTCATCGCACATGTTTACCGCTTATTGAATATTCGATGAATAAATGAAGGAATGATTTAAGTGAAGAATTAATGACCTAAATAGATATCCGGGTATACGCAAGTTTAGTAAAGGGTATCCGCGTATATACGCAAGTCCGGTTCAGAAAGAGCGTATGCGTTTAGAAGCAAGAAAAAGTGAAAGTTTTGAATATGCAGAATACCGATTCACCCCCCCTCCTTTTCGCGCATTTTTCCAACATTATAAGTGTGGCCTTCCAATCGGATTTGGATCTACCGGGTCTTGATCACGCAATCGGTACCAAAGGAAGCTTCTAGGTTCATTGCAATCTCTACATTTTCACCACGTGGCAATCTTCCTCGCCGACTTAGGTTGGTGAAAATGCGTAGCAACATGGAAATAAATCACTTTGTGTTGGTGTCATCAATAGTAAATCCTCCATATTCCATAAATTCTGTGCTTCCAAGCTTTGATCCACCTCCCATACAAACATTTATTTAATTCTTAGCGAAATTAAATGAGTTACACATTGCGCAAACAATTTCAAATTTCTCTTGAATTGTTCTTTGAATGTCATTCGCATTATCAATAGTTGCATTAGGATTTGTCGCTACATACCTTATGTACCAATCCAAGGCACAATCTGAAAAGCAAGCATCCACCGCACTTTCTTAACATCATCATTATTAATCCAATGTATCACCATACAACATAAGTAACAAACCGACCAGAACTGTCTTCATTGCCAATACCATGAAAGTAGGTAACTTTGGCGGTGGAGGTAGCCACATCCGCAATCGTGGTGGAGGTGGAGGTGGAGTGGATGGCTTGTTAGAGTGAGATCATGAAGTAGAGGAGTGGATGGGATCTCAACTCGTCGCTGGCCCAAGATGATCCTAATATTGCAATACTTATCTTTTTTTATGCGTAGATTCACCGTAGCCACTAGTTTTTTATTCTTCTTCACTTTTAGATTTACCTTTGGACAGACTATAAACAAAACCTTCTACATCTACTATGTAAGTTATTCACTATGCAGGAGGTCTCTATGGACATCACCAATATGACCGCACAAAGTACCATGTTCACACACAATTTAATCTCAATCCACAACTTGAGAGTATAGGAACTTACCTCTCTAGGACCCTTTGAAAAACCTCCGTTCGGCCTTTTAGAACAGAAACAAATTGATCAATAGAGGGACCTACCACAAATCCTCCTAGAACACTATTGGATCCAATGATCTACCGCACGGTGATCTCTTGCTAGTCTTATCTACTTCATAGCCAACTTCGACGTCCACCGAGTGATCATGTCGTCCTTTTTAAAGTCTGGAATTTAGTAAGCCGAGACAACCACTCGTGCAACTAGGTCACAAAGGAAGTGAAGAAAATTCCGTGGGCTTATGTATAGATCTACTTTTTGCCCAATCTTCGATGCATAATTTGTTTTTGTTTTCTTGGATCACAAATTCAAGCATCTTATTATCAATCCAATCTTGTATTTCATTCTACGTCAGATGCCACAACATCAAATATCCCTCAAAATGATCCTAGTCCCGACAACATAACTATTTTTTGGCTTACGGGGTCCTAGCCAGGTTCAGGCTTATCACACAAACCAACAAAACCCTCAAACCATCGGGCCCTTTTGCGTTGATATGCTTCGTGTAGATCAAAGTCTCACCCAAAGCAAGATTGGGGGGTGTTGGAACCATGTTTCGCACCTTGAGGAAGCTTTTGATGTGGTGGCCCCGATCGTACTTAGTGCAGTATATTATGACAGCCTTCACGCATGCACAAGCCGCATATATAACCCTTCGTAAATTTTTTATCACATAATACTTAATATATTTTGCACAAAGCATACTTCATTCATATCTACTAATTTAACATCAACTAATTCACACATACATGCAATTAACCGTTAATTAATTGAATACACAATAACGTAACAACCACATTTGTTAGGTCCCGTGATTTAGTTGTATTGGTTAGAACAAATGCACAAGGTAACATGAAACCAGTCTTTGGAGTCCTAGGACCTAGCCTTCCTGGACTCAGAGAGGGCTCTCTCTATTGTATGCAAAGGATGTGAAATTTTTTTTCTTTAGATGGTTGACTTTAGGCTAGTTGTGAAGTGTAGGGTTTTGTTTGTTTGGTTGGGTTGGGTAGAATGATTAAGTGGAATAGGTGGAATGAGAGGTCATCAAATCAATAGGCTATGGATTCTATGAAAGTCATGTATATCTCAACAATGAGTCAGAGTGCATCATAGGGAAAATCTAGTGTAGTCAATGGATCTTTTAAGGTTATATGTGAAGTGAAATGGAAATTAAGTTGGGGAAACAAGGTAGGGAAAACGACAGTTAAGAATCCTTTGTCATATACTCATAAACAATAAGGTCTCAAATACTGATAAGAAAAAGATAACAATCATGAGACAGGGAAAACCATTTACTCAATGACAATACTTAAACAAATAGACATCCAGGATGAACAATTTAGTGAAACAAAAAAAGCAAGAAATCCTATCTAACTTTAGTGATTTCACCTAGAAAGTTTGAAAACATATAAGATGACAAATAATATTAACCAATGAAGAGGGAACTCCTAAAAATCATCAATCAAGCTATAAAGAACTTTGAGGCAAACTGATAGGCATGGACAACAGGAAAGATCAGAACAAGACCTCTTTGAATTAACCTAACAAGTAATACTTCAAAGAGAGATTTCAAAACTTAGTTTAGATAGCATCAAATAAGTAGGGCTTGCCATAAAACATATTTGGAAACTAGCATATTAATCCATTGATGAAATAAACAAGCATAAAGAGGTCTAAGGAGAAACTAAGAATTCCTTAAACACACCCAACATAGGAAACCATAAACACAGTAGCAAACATGAGGACTAAGGTGCCTCAAACAACATTTTTTAGCCTATACTTTTCTGATCTATTGCAACATAGAAATATGGACATAATGATAAACAAGAAAACATGAAAAAATTAGGGACATATCACCATTCACCAAGCCCAGGGATCCTGCAAGCAAGCTTTCATCATAATCAATCAAAGCATATCATTCACAAGATCCATAACACCAAATTGCTCTTAAACCTCAAAGAACCATGTATTTCTCTCAAAAATCATCAAAAATCAACATTTACAATGAATCCTCAATGCCCTTTTAACAAGAAAGGAGGAGAAAAACCTAATAGAGTATCTAGAAGCCTATTGGCTAATCAGAAATGTCACTATTGTCCTTGAGACCTTACAAGGCCCAAGGCACAAAATATCTAAAATAAAATATATTTTTGGACATTTTAAGCAAAGAGAATGATATTTGAGGTCTGACAAGCCTCCTAAAACTTTCCAAGCATACATTTTTGACTTTCCTTCTGCTAAGGGCGCAATACTGTGTTTTAGGAGGAATTTCCATGCCAAGGGCGTAGCACAGGAGCAGGAAAAATGGGTCATCTTGCAGTAGTATTTTGAAGGCCTTCATGATGTCAGAATAGGCTTTGTGATGGTTCGTTGGAAAGCACTTGAAGTCTAATTTCCAGATATACCATTTTTTCTCTGATTGGACCTCAATAACCTGTTCAAAAACCAAAAATTCCAAGACTAGTAAAGGTGCAACACATGTCTTGAAAAGCAGGTAGAAAGGTGAAAATTAAGGCATTTTTTACCCTTTTGGAGGACCAAAACAACTCCAATTGATCTGAAACTTTGTGAGAATGCTATATTTGTGATGAGGATCCTAAAAATTTAAGCCTTTCCTCCTGAATATTCTCTGAAAAAGAGCGTAGCACCATGTGTGCTACCCCCTTGGCCTCAAAATTAGCAAAAAACAAAAACTTTTCAAAATTCTCCCAAATTTGGTGGATGAGTGCCTCATGGGTTTTGGGAGACCTGTAGAGAAGATTGTGCCAAGATTCCAAGCCTATATTGGCATTTTTCTTCTTTTAGTGCTTGAATTTCCATGAGGGCTTCCTTCAGTTTGGTACTAGCAAGTTTGTTTTTCATGGCATAATGTTTGGTCATCTTTTTCTGGAGAGCAAGGTCCCTCTTTATCTTCTTGAAGTGCTTGTGTTCATTCTTGTAGTACTGAATGATATATTGTGCCATCTCAAAATCCCTCTCCCACTCCCTAATTTGGGCATCCTTGCTTTGGAGTAGTAGTATAGTGGCCACCTCTTCATCATCATTATCACTATCTAGGTCAATGAATTGTGGCTTTTGAGTATGTTGCTTGTCTCCCTTACCTTTCTTATCTTTTTTCATCTTTTCTTTGCCCTTGTCAAGCCTTTGAACTGATGTATATGACAAGGTCCCTTGCCTCTTGGAGGCAACAAACACTTGCTTTGATCCTCTTTGATATGTGACAGGGAGGAAATCAAATTTGTTTACTAGAATGCTCTTACCATTTCTGACTTCAAGATTGCCTTTCATTTCATTAATGATATCTGTATTTATGTTTTCTTCATTTTGTTCTTGACTTCCCTCTTGAGAATTATTTTCATTTTTCTTCATGCTAATATCACTGTCATGACCTTCACCACTATCATCAATCTCTTGACTTCTTTTTGGGTTAATAGTGTCACTGCTGTCATTATTTTTAGGACTATCAGTCATCATGGTGTCTTCATTATATTCCTCTATGCTAGCAACATTATCATTGCCATCATCTTCCATATCTTCTGCACTGATACTTTGTTCTAAACTGTCCTCTTCATCATTGTCATTGTTTGTCCCACTTTCTTTGTCTTCATCTTCTGCCTCTGTCTCTTCTTCTAATTCTGTCTTGTCATCATCTTTCCCTTCTTCATTGCTTGCATCTGCCTCTTTTTCATCTGTTTCTTCCTCACTATTTGGCTTACTACTTTTTTCTTTATCTTCACTGTTTTTCTCATCAAAATCTGCCTCTTTCTCTTAACTGTCATTTTTATTTTCTGTGGGGTCATTGTTAGAGGTAACTTCAACAGTTTCTTGATTTTCCTCAAACTCTTTGTTGTCCCCTATAATGTCCTCATTTCTTTCATTTTGATCACTGTTACCTTCACTGACTTCTATATCTCCTGCCTTGTCATATTTTTCTTCATTGCTTACATATGTTTCTTCTTCACTATTGGGCTCACTGCCTATGTCTTCAAAATCTGCCTCTTATATAAACTTTAGGACATGCTAAGAAATAATTTGGAGGGGTCTTGAGAAAATTTGAGGGTTGCACTGGCTTAAAAAACTTCCTGGATGAACACGCAGCATAGGAGTGCAGTGCTCGGGTGGAGCTACACAAGGTGTCGAGCCTCTCTTAGGCAATGTCTGAACACACCAGTGCATATCACGACAGAGTCTAAACGTTTTTGGGTTGGCATGAACAGCCCTGAGCATAGCATAGGATGAGCTGCAGCCTTCTACAAAATTGTCGGGCCACGCCTGAACTGCCTAGCACGTAGCACAGGTCGGGATGAGTGATGTCGGGTCTTTACACTAAACGATGTCAGGTGGTCCTGCACGCAGAAAGGGTAATGCTGAATGCACCCTGTGCGTAGCGCCCAGGCGAGTCGGTCGGGCGGTCCTACACGTGGTAAATGCGTAGCGCACTGCTATAGGAGTGCAACGCCTTGTTGTGGTTTACAAAGAGAGCACCCATAGGCACATAGCATGCATTTTCAAGAGCGTAGCGCAGGGCTTCTCCTGCCCAAAACTTGCCAGAAACCCTGATTTTTCACTTGAAGGCTTTTCTCTCCTCTTTTGCATATGACTGCTATGAAACCAGATCCAAAAATAGAAGAAAAGAGATATCAACGCCTTATAAATAAGCCACTTCGATGGGGAAACCTACAATACATTACATGAATGAAAAATTCTTAGATGATACAAATGATAAAGCCTCCTTTCTATATATAGGAGTCCATGGGGCCACAATGTAATCCTAGCCAACCTAACAATAATAATGTAAGGACACAATAATAACAATATGGGGTTACAAGGGTACAACAATAGAAATAAGGGGGGATACAATAACATAATAAGGGACTACACTATTAATATAGGGACTTAACATGCCCCTCTCCTTCAAGCAATTGTTGTCCTCAACGCTTGATTATTTCTTGATGCTTCTATATAAAATTATCATCCTCCCATGTGGAATATTCCTTAGGAAAGTTCTTCCACTTGCTGAGATACTCTGAAATTGATCGTACTTGTCAAGTTATTTTTTTTGTGACTACTTCAGAACTTCTTTTGATGTGATGTTGATCTTCTTGTTGTTTCATTAGATTCTGCACCAAAGTTAGGTTACCCTTTGAGAGTTGGAGAACTTGTTGTTGATGCTCGATGTGATCTTAAACCAATTTATCATCCATATTAGCTATTATTTGATTCTTCAAACCATCCAAATTAGTCTCCATTTATGCTTTTAAACCATCTATGTCATCTTCGGTTTCTCTTCGTAAGATTGAAACTTGTTGCACTTGGGACCATAATTTTGATAGCTCATACTGCAATTATTCCTCTTCATGCATCATATTATAGCGTTTTGAGGGCTTAATGGGTATGGAATTATTTTTTTGAGGCATTATAGAACCCAATACTAATAAAAATTCTAAAATATGCCCTTGGAATCCCTTCAAAAATGTTTTTTAAACAAACGTTATGCAATTTTAAAAACCAAATACACACATTTTTCTTTCTTTTGAGAAGCTAGATATTGAAACTAAATTATCTCTCTGATTTTAGATCTTTAATATCTAAAATTTGGCCCTGAGGTAGCCCTCTAAATTCTCTTTTTAATTCCACAGTTCTGACCTAATATGGATTCTTCAAGGCAAAGTTATGTCCAATCTCCCACAATGACCTAATTATGGACTGGTTCAGTAGAGAAAACTTGTATGACTTGCCACATGTCATGGTTTGCTCCTTTGGCTCTGAAAGTTATAGACAAGAAACTACCATCTGTTTAATTCCATTCACTTTTTATAGAATTCCAATCTGATGCTCAGAGAGAGAGTTATGAATATTTTCCTATGATCACCTCTTTGAGATGAAATTCGGGATCCTGAAAAAGACCTAAGTTCCACAGATCATATCCCTGAGAATTTTGCAAACCAAGATTTGAAATGTTCAAAGTAGGTTCTTTATGATTTCAGCTTCAATCTATGAAAATTTCAACTTCTGAAACCTCGTAGAAAATTTTTTATAGCTAAAATTCTGCGATGACCTGTAGGTTAAATTCAGGAGCCTGCAAAAATCCCTAACTTCCACAGATCATATCTCTGAAAATATTGTGAACCAAGCTCTGAAATTTTGCGACGATGTTCCTTAGGATTTTAGCTTCGCACTTTACAAATTCCAGCTTCTGAACCTTTATAGAAAAAAATATATAGTGAAAATTCCACGATGACCTATTTGGAGCAGCGAAGCCCCAGAATCCAAAGCTCTGCTACCAAATGTTATGAAACCAGCTCCAAAAATAGAATAAAAGAGATATCAACGCCTTAAAAATATGCCACTTCGAGGGTGAAACCTCCAATACATTACTTGAATGAATAATTCTTGGATGATACAAATGACAAAACCTCCTTTCTATATATAGGAGTCCATGGGGCCACAATGTAATCCTAGCCGACCTAACAATAATAATGCAAGGGCACAATAATAACAATATGGGGGTTACAAGGGTACAAAAATAACAATAAAGGGGGCTAAACTAACATAATAAGGGACTACACTATTAATATAGGGACTTAACAATGACAAATGAGTTGAGTGATAGACATAGGCTTTTTATACCCTTGGGAAAAATAATTAAAAACCAAAACCAAATTTTGCTAATGTTTTGTCTTTGGTCACTTTATAATTTTCTGCAGGTGCCCATAACACATTTGTATTTGATCCTTTTGTCATCTATTTGGATTTTTACAACCTTTAGTCACCCAACAGGGATTTCATGGTTGGCATGATTTTCCATTTTGACACTTTACCTCATGCTTTCCTTATCTTGACCATTTTTGAAGACCTTTGACTGTGCTTGGAAACTTAGGTTGCCTCACACTGATATTCTTTAAAATTTATCCCTTAGGTGCAATGAAACATTGTTTCCTTGACAACTCATGTAATTCATCCTCTAATATCATTTTTCAACTTCTGCCTGCTGTCATCAAGGAGGTCTCTCACCTTCATTTCTTGTTTCAATAAATCTTCAATTTATGCTCAGTGGGAGCTACAGGAGCTATTGGGAGGCCTTTTGGACTTCTCATTTGGCTGAAAACTTGACTTAGGGTTTGTAGGTGTAAAACCGAGCCTTGAAAAACCTTTATGCATTGCAATCTTGGAAAATGATGACTTTGATTTATCTAAAGAGCTTAGAAAGGTATCTTAAAACCATCAATTTTTGAGCCACTTAGTGACTATGGGAAAAGGTTAGGCTACTTGGGAATCCAAGGTGTAAGTAGAAGTGTTAGGCAAGTCAAAACAAAGTGGTAAGGTCATAGGTGGAAAACATAGTGAAAATGAGTGGCATGAGTCCATGATTTGGTCCTCTGGGAGTGGTAGGCTGGCCATGACTTGATAGAGTAGTAAAATAGTGAAAAATGTATCCTAAGGATAATGAAGGCAGTGAGATTTCTAGAACTCACAATATTCATGAATTTTGTTTCTAGAAATCTGGGATAAACATTTAGTCATCTATAGAAAGCAAAAAATTACTGATGATTAACAGTGGCTCCACTTTGGGAGGGCAACTCCTTTTCAGGAGGTGTCCAAAACATTAGATCTCTTGGTTTTATGAAGACCAGTGCCTCATCCATTGGAAAAAAATTTCTTCTTTTCTTTGGGTGACGCTTGCTTGAAGTTGTGATCTTAATAATCTGAAAAACATGATTACTCCAACTTCATCTCTACCTACCCATCTTATTTTCCTAACATTTTTTCTTCCTTGGGTGCACTTAAACTGGCAAACCCCTGACATTTTCTTCTTTTGAAAACAAAAAAAATATCTACTTCTACTCTTATTACTTAAAAGAGTTCAGATTATGCTAATGAACTCTTTTTATTCTCTACCTACTCTAACTAACTGTCAATATTAGGCTGTATGATAGACTTCATTCTCTAAGCTATAGACATGAAATTGAAAGCATGGTTTTAATCAGGATTAGGCAATCTGACTTACCATGTGTTGTGACATTAGGACAAGCTACATACAAACATTATTTTTGTTCAAACAAAACTAGAAAAATAAGGGTTGTGATATATCATTTGGTATGAATCCCCATCTTCCTCTTTGGTTCAGTTTTGATCATGTGGAACTATTATCTTTCATTCCTAATCTATCCTTTTTTATAAGTCAAGTTTGAATAATTTTACAAGCTCTCTTTCACTAACTTGTCAACACAAATTTAAAGCATCTTCAGCCATGATTAGGCTAGATGACTGAAAAAGATCTTATTTTTCAACAAATAGTGGCATTTAGGCTTGCACACTTTCAGTACTACTATTTTTTTGGTATGGGGTTGTACCTCTTTTCAAATATGCCATATTTTTATTTCTTTCTTTGTTTTTCTATTTTTTATTTTTATTTTCTCATGCAGTGTTATATACAATGAATGAAATTTTGAAACTAGGACTCTTGACAGAAATAGTGTTTGAGCATCCTGCCATTGACAAGACCTCTAAATAATTCTTCTCCATTAAATCCTTGTAAAAATAAATCATTATGACCCCTAACTGACTGAATGAGATGAGGACCTTTCCACAAATTCTCAAATTTACCATCTTTACCTTTGTCCTCTCTCCTGGAATCCCATTTCAGCAATGTGTCTCCAATGTGGATATTGTTGGCTTTAGTTCTTCTGTC